>JABUQX010067575.1:15000-27500 GCA_015478945.1 Trachelipus rathkii
AAAAGATATTACGCACCTCACCTCACCTAAATAAGCTAACCACAAGCCGCAGTAACAGTTTTTATTCGCACCGCACCGCACCGCCCACCCACCGCACCGCACCGCACCGCACCGCACCGCCCACCGCACCAACTCCGTATCTATTTCAAAATAGTTGAGCTCCGACTTTGCAGATATATTTTCACCTGCAAAAAATTTCTTAAAAAAAATTATGCTCCGCTCCGCTCCGGCTCCAACCGGTTATGGCTCACTCCGGCTCCGGCTCCCGCTCCGACTCCGGATTCGCTCCGATCGTCCGGCCCTCCAGCTCCTTCAAAATTGCTCACTCCAATTTAAAGAATTACGTTCAACGCAAAAAAATTGTTCTCAGCTCCGCTACGGCTCGGCTCCGACATCCAGCTCCGACTTCGTTTCCATTTCAAAATAGTTTCAGCTCCGACTTTACAGAAGCATTTTAACCTGCGAAAACAATTTCTTTAACAAAATTTATACTTTACCTCCGGCTTCCCGCCTCCAGCTCCGCTTCCGCTCAGTCTCCGGCTCCGGCTCCGCTCCGCTCCGGCTCCGGTTCAAAATTGTTCATTTCAAACTTTGTTGAATTACTTCATCTGCAAAAAAATTTGTTTTTCGATCCGCCTCCGGCTTGGCTTCCAACTCCGGCTCTGCTCCGCTCCGGCTCTTTGCCCTGCCCGGGACTTCGTTTCACATTTCAGAATAGCTCAGCTCCGACTTTGCAGAAGTATTTTTATCTCCAAAAACAATTTCTTTAAAAAAAATTTACCTTACCTCCGGCTCCGGCTCCGCTCCGGCTCCGGCTCCGGCTCCGGCTCCGGCTCCTTTTCAAAATTGTTCAGCTCCAACTTTGTAGAATTACTTTCATCTGCAAAAAAAATCTTGAAAAAAAAATTTGTTTTTCAGATCCGCCTTTAAGATTGCTCGACTCCGGCTAAGGCTCCAGCTCCGCCTATGGCTCCGACTTCGTTTCACATTTCATAATAGTTCAGCTCCGACTTTGCAGAGTATTTTTACCTGCAAAAAACAATTTATTATAAAAAAAAATTATACGTTGGCTCCACCTTTCGGCCTCCGAACTTTCTGACTCTGGCTCCGCGTTCCAGCTCCGCCTTCCCGGCTTCAGCTCTATTGTATTAAAGAATAGTTCAGCTCCGACTTTGCAGAATATTTACTTGCAAAAACAATTTTTTTTAAAAAAAATTATACTTGGGCTCCGGCTCCGACTCTGACTCCGGCTCTGGCTCCGACTCCGGCTCCTTTTCAAAATTGTTCAGCCCCAACTTTGCAAAATTATTTTCACCTGCCAAAATTATAAAAATATTGTTTTTTTTTAAGCTCCGCTCCAGTCCGCTCCGACTCCGCTTCCGCTCCGGCCCGCTCTACTGCCGACTCCGTTTCCATTCAGAAAAAGTTTAGCTCCGCTTTGCAGAAGTATTTTTACCTTCAAAAACAATTTCTTTAAAAAATTATACTTACTTCAGCTCCGGCTCCTGCTCCGGCTCCGGCTCCGCTCCGCTCCGACTCTGACTACATTTATATGATGAGAAGAAGAGCCTGACTGGGTTGTGTGCAAAGGAAAGTGAATTATTTATAAAAATGTCAATAAAAACTGGAAATATCTAAAGTGGAATTTGCAATTTCGAACCTGCGAAATGAATTTTTCAGTTTGCACCCCTATAAAAAAAAAATATCCTGGTAACTTGAAAAGTTTCGGAAATTTTCGAAACAAAAAATTACACCATGATGTAGAGGAGGAAATTTTCTAACAATTAGAGTAATAAAAAAAGTGAATTTTTTATTTGTACTCTGAAAAGTTAGGGTTGGCCAAGTAAGAATAGGTTAGAAAAGTTTGATATGTTTTTGTTTCTAGAGGAATGACTGTGTGTAGTTTAGTCTCTTTGTTCATTTCTAGTACAAAAGGCAATAGGAAGATGGGGGAGAAGAGTTGCGAGTTAGTGATTTTATTTTTGGCTAATTGAAGCGAGATCACCAACTGGTGGATTTGATGTATATTATAAACAGTTTGTTCAATTAAATTATCAACGCCCTGCATGCTTCCCATTTGCATTTATGTATATTGCTGCGTAGCCACTTAGACTGTTTGAAATTCTATTAAACTTTTGTCAAGCTTCCCAAGTTTATTAAGGTACGATATTCGCCTTCAAACTGTTCCTTTAGGTTCAGCTCAATCAATAAGTTTGAAGAGAGGCATAATACCTAAAAAATGTTGATCCTTCTTCAAGTAGTTTCCACCTGTTTGTCTGTGGCCGTACCAAAAAGAATGTTGAGGACATCTCCTGAACTCGAATGCGGCTCGTTTCTTTTTTGATCGTGCTGAGATCCAGGCAGTTCACTTACTTTGTTCAATTTCGGGCTAACACTTTACTCGAATGTCATAAGCCTTGTAATTCCCATTGGTTGAAGCCCCTTGTGTGTTGAAACATTAGAAAAACTTGTTTCGAACGAATGGTAGAATGAATTCTTTGACGTGGCTAGTTTAGTGGTCTTGAGATTGTTTCTTTAATGTCTTGGAGGACATTCCAAGAGATTAACTAGATCGAGGTATCCTTCTATGAAGTTAACTTCTCCCGTACGATACAGAACTAAACCAGGTAGAATCTTTGTTTCTTCTTTTTCATTTATGAGATTGCTTTGGCATGTTGATACGATGATGAGTAGCAACAAAACTGGTATTCCGAAATTCATTTCTGAAATATTTATACTTTACTTTTCTTGTCGCTGATGAAATTATAAGTCGCCTAATTATGTGTAAAATTGTTTTTAAAAATTAATTTGGTTAGATTAAGCGTTCGCGTTTTATACCTAAACTATAACTGGTTCTTAACTATAATCGAGTTAGTAGAATTAAAATCTAAATGTAAGAGTTTTTTAAACTTAAAGTTATATACTATTTAGTACTTGGTTGCTTACTTACTAATTTAGTTTTTTATTAGTTGCTTAATTACTAATTTAGTTTTTATATTACTTACTTACTTACTTGTTACTTATTTTTTTTGTTTTCCTAATAGAAAAGTTTTTTGGGTTTTCTATTTTGTATTTTTATTTTTTGTATTAAAAATTGCTGTCCCCCCC
Source organism: Trachelipus rathkii (assembly GCA_015478945.1). NCBI lineage: Eukaryota > Metazoa > Arthropoda > Malacostraca > Isopoda > Trachelipodidae > Trachelipus > Trachelipus rathkii. Next base: position 18,109 of record JABUQX010067575.1, read on the forward strand.
CTTATTCTGAGAGTGAAACATATTTTAAAAGGTTTCTTTATATAAAAAAATGAGTAAAAACTAGTATTGAATTAATCTATTCTAAGATCTATCGAAGCTACATCTAAATTCTAAGATTAGAGTTCTTATGAATATGTATTAATCCCGACTAATTTTCTAATTCTCTTAAAATATACTAATCCAAGCTAATTTCTTAATTATGACGTCGTCAAACTAATCCCAGTCTATTTTTTACCTAAATCCACTAAGTTATGTCGTTAACAGAAAAAATTTTTTTTAGTTCAGAACGCGAGCGAATGAACTTTCATCATATCTTTAAAATTAAAGTATCCCATTCTTAGACTAGCAGATAAGAAGAATTCATCTACCAAAACTAAAGAACTAAATATCCTTTCTTCCCCGGGTTTACTTTCTCTACGGTGTCCACCCGGCGTCGGTTGTTGCACTGGAGTCGAAGGGCTCCGATAATCTGAAAACTACTCGGTACCCTGCTGAGGTGGTGGGGATAGAGTAAAGTTGTAGTTCTTGCTGAGTTGTGGGGATGGGAGTTGGAAAGTACGTGTCCGACGAATTTGTTGGCGTTAGGAATTTGTGCGTTATGGGAATGTGCGTTTCGGGAATTTGGAAAAGAATATTGGGAAGACACTTGATCTGTGGGAGGAGGATTCTTCCACTTCATCTACTTCTTCTGTTTCTTCGTCTTCTTTTGCTTCTTCGTCTTCTTCCTCCTCTTCTCCTCTTTCTTCTTCTTCTTTTCTCTCAGAAGGGACTCCTGGGTCGCTTCTCTGTTGTCTTTCCTCAATTCTTTCCCTTTTTTGTTCTTTGGAGCTTAACATTTCTTCCACGGCGTGGGGATTCCAAACTTCATCATTCATAAAGTCAAAATGTGACTCGGTGAACTTTTCTGCTGGGATCACCTTGGCGTTGTCCACATGGACGGGGAAGGTTCGGCCTGATTCTAAACAATATACCATCAGTTTGTTTGGTCCTCTCAAACATTGGACAATATATGGCCCGTCAAACTTGGCACATAACTTCGAACTTTGATGGGGCTTTTTTACTGCTCTAACGAAAACATAATCTCCTATTTTGAACTCTCTTTGCTTGGCCCTTTTATGTTGTTGCTCCAAAGTTTTTGTGGTTTCCGCTTCTAACTTCTCCCTTGCCAAATCTCTTATATAATCGATCCTCTCTACTATCGTATCTACTTCATCTGAAATGAATCTCATCTTCTCTGTCTTATTCACAAATGGTGATACATAATCAGGCATCTCGTAAGGGAGCCTCTTTATGTAACCATGCAACAGGAAGTGGGGTGAAGACCCTATAGATCGATTATACGCGGAATTGATAGCGATTTGGGCAAAGCTCAGGTATTTATCCCAGTCTCGGTGATTTGCATTCACGTAATGCCGCAAGAAAGATTCGATATCAGCATTTATTCTTTCTACAACACCATTTTGGGAGGCTTTGTAAGGCAAAATCTCTACCTTCTTTATCCTCCACGCCTTACATAAGTCCTTAAACACCTGGCTCGTAAATTCCAAGGCATTGTCAGAGACAAGCAGTTGAGGAGCACTATGTCTACATATGACCCTCTCTTGCAATGCTCTGGCACATTCCTCGCTCGTCCTAGTCTTGCAAGGCACTAATTCAACATACCGTGTTAGAACGTCGCGAAATACTAAGATGTATTTGGCTCCTGATCCTGTACAAGAAGGCAATTTCCCAATACTGTCAACATGAACGCGCGAGAAAGGTGTGTACGGCAATGGCCATCGATTGATCTCTGCTGTAGGGGGTCTAGGACCCTTAGTTCTAGCGCATGATACACATTGACTACAGTATTCCTTAACTAACTTTTGAATACCCGGGAAATAGTATTTTTCCTCTACTCTCTTTTCAGTTCTTTGCTGACCTCCGTGTCCGCTAGCTAGTGAAGCGTGGCACTGGTCTATCACACTGTAAATCATATTGTCTGAACATGTACAAGATAAGTTTTGCTTCCACACCGTAATGTAAGATGCCTTTTATTAAGATGTGTGGGTGTGTTCTGGGATTCTCTTTGGCCCATTTTACCAATTTTCCTACTCGGGGACATTTCTCTTGTTCTTTGATGAAATTTTCCCGACTCAGAGCGAAATCTATTCGAGGGAACTTTTCTGTTCTTTCTACTTCCTTAACCAGGAACACATTAGATGCCGGATGCCTCTCAGATAGTCTGGGGCGACATTATTCTTTCCTCTTTTATATACTATGGTGGGGGTGAGAAACTGTTTACCAAGAGATTCCATCGAGCTAACGGGCCGTCTGCTGCTTATTTCTAAAAATAAAGCAGAGAGGTTGGTTGTCGGTGATGATAGTGACCTTGTAGCCGAAGATGGTGTTCTTAAACTTTTGCAAGCAGAACACCACGGCTAAACATTCCTTTTCGATCGTATCATAGTTTAACTCACTCCCTCTGAGTGTCCGAGACACGAAAGAGAGTGGTTTCTCTTTTCCCTCATCTGTCAGTTGGTACAACACTCCTCCTATTCCGTAATTACTGGCATCTGTGTTCACGAAGAATTCCTTGCTGTAATCAGGGAAAGTTAGTTGTGGCTGCACCACCAATTTCTCTTTCAAAGTGTCGAAAGCTTGTTGTTGTCTTTTCGTCCAGAGGAAAGGGACATCTTATCTTTATCAATCATACAATTGCTGCATACCGCGGCGAAGTCCTTATTGAGCGAAGCGAAAATAGCAGAAGAAGAAACCAGTAAACTCTTTGTCTCCTTTCACATTTCGTAGGAGGGACGAAACTCTTCATTGTTTCTACCTTGGCCGGATCCGGGCTAATTCCATGTCTTCCTATCTTGAATCCTAAGTACAAAACGGCTGATTGTAGGAAGCTACACTTGGATAATTTTATTCTCAGCTTATTTTCTCTGAAAGCAGTGAGCACTTTCTTCAAATTTTCAAAGTGTTCTGGCACGTTCCTTCCCAACACCAAAACGTCGTCTAGGTAGACTTGTGCTACAGGCCCTAGCAGATGGTTTAAGGCCATAGTCATTGTACGAGCATAGACACTTGGGGCGTTCTTGTGGCCGAACATCAAACGGGTGGGACACCAAAGGCCTTTCCTTGTCCTAAACGCCATCAGCTTTTGCGTCTCCTCTTCTATCTCTAGGGCGTTGTATGCATCCAATAAATCTACGGAGGTAAATATCGTATTACCCCCTAGGATGTTAAAAAAATCCGTCGATCTGAGGCAGAGGAAACACATCGTCTTGAATGCTATGGGGAGTTGAGGTAACCTGTTTTAATCCAAACACACTCTTGTTTTTGTGCTGTTTTTTAGCCACCACCAGTAACGGGACGAGTGGGGGCTTAACAGGCTTTGATGTGAACCCTTCTTCAGCGCGAATCGGTGAATCTCGATTGTCCTCAAATAACCTGTCGGTAATCGTACTGTTTACGAAAGAATGACCTTAGGGGGCATCAGGTAAACAGCTCTATCTTAAATTCTGAAGCGGACAGAACGGACAGCATCATCATTAAGTGCCAATTACGTCATGCTTAGTCCATAGAGGAGCTCTAACAATCCCCAGATACTCTGGCTTTTCGAGAGACAGTTCTCCGCATCTCTTTTACATCTTTCTCTTCTCCGATGATTTTCTTTTGATACTTCGCCTTAACTCTGTCTCGTAAGACCTTTTGAGCAGGTGGCGCTACATTAGCAGAAACTGTTCTCTGGTGTCCTCTTCCGTCTGCGCCTTTCTTGATTGGTTCGCTAATAATCGGATACCCTTCTCCTAGATTCACACCTTTATTCAGATTAAAAAGCGATTTGTCCACTCAAATTTATATAAAACTGAGGAAACTGTGTTATCCCTCACGACTAATTGTATTTGCCAACGACAAGAGTCCTGCGTGAAAGCTAGTCTTTCATTATGCACATTCGCTCCAGCTCAAAATTCATCTTTGAGTTTCCGTCGGATTTTAGATATCCGCATGATTGACTAGGCAAAACAATCTTCTCGATTACCTTTAAATTTATCTTAACCTCTTCATCCATCATCAAATGACCATCTTCTCCATGGTCATTGCTCTTCGAAACTTCCAAATCTTCGGATTGGCCCAAATTTTCTTCCAAATTCGAGGGGGTGTGCTTGAGTTTGGATCTGGCTCCTCTTTGATCAGCGCTGTGATGAGTGAGGGGTGGGTTCATGACGCCCACTCTGTCCCTTTTCATCTTGTCTGTCTCAATATGAGCTTCTCCGTTCAAGGCAATTTCCCTATCTCTTTTTCCATGTCTAGGCACTTGCTGCCTATGCGAATTTCGAACTGAAGAGGCTGTCTTTCCCCCCTGGGATACAGACAGATCGACCTTCCGATAGGAACGAGGTTCAACCGCGGCGTGTACGTTATTAACTGACCAGGCGGCCTCTCTATGCGAAAGATGCTTATCCGCGTTGCGTACGTTTTTAACTGGCAAGGCGGCCTCCCTACGAAAAAGATGCTTATCCGCGTTGCGTACGTTTTTAACTGGCAAGGCGGCCTTCCTAGGAAAAAGATGCTCATCCGCAGCACGTGCGGGTGGTTTGGCGAAAATTTGGTTCGAATCCTTAGTTCTCCCCCCTCTAGGCCCTCGGGCCTGGGGTAACTGCTCCTCCTTTTTCTTGAGGTCTCTTATTCTTTTAAGATTCCCATCAGAAAATTCTCTAACCAAATAAATTCCTTGTGGATCGGCAAAGATTGGAATGTCTACCTCTCTACCTTCCTTGATAGACATTTGTGCAGAAAAGAAATTTAAAGTTATGGGAATGTTAGACAAAACGTTGCTACCTAAAAGAATATCCCAACTATTCTCTCCATCTATATCACTTACTTGGAATGTAGTGAGGTAATGTTTTTCATGCAGGCGAAGATATAACTGTATTTCTCCCTTTAATACCGTTGGCTTGTTGTTCACCCCCTGACTACTAAATACGGTCTTACGGAGGCTACTTTAAAGTTTCCCTCTTTTTCCAATTGTTTGAGGCCGGCGTACGATACTAACACTAGATCCTGTGTCAACCAAAACTTTGGTCTTCGCCTCCTTACTACTCATAGATGGAGGTAAACATTCGTGTAAAAGTGTCGTCCCAGCCTAAAAGGTTGCTGTACGACCTCTTTACTTTTTTGCTTAACTTCCCATTTCTTCGCTCTATCTTTAAACTTTCTTCTCACACGTCTCCTCTCTTTGCCCGATTCTAAAAATTTTCATTCTCTATCCTATCTTGAGGATGAGAAAGTTCTCCTTCATACATCCCATCACCATACTCCACTTCTTCATTCACCTCAAAATCTCTCGGCTGGCTCTCAGCCATATATACTCTCGCGTTAGTCTTTACCTTCCATCTGGAGCTTGTACCCTTCCTTTTCTTGGAAAACGTCCTGGGCCTCGCTTGTCTGGGCTTGTAAGACTCTTGGCTTTTCTCGCTCTACTTTCCATATCATCTTGCTATTATATGGAGTGAACATCAGCGGGGTTTCTGGGGTAGGTCTCCAGGGCGGTGCTCCTCTACACTTAGGTTGCGACCCCCTTCGATGGTATGCCATGCATTCTCGGCAGTAGGGCCATTCCCAACGGCATGCTTGGGACGAGTGACCCACTGATTCACAAAAGAAGCACACATAGTGTTCTTTTAACTCCTGGGCGGACATCTTCTTTAAGGTGCCCTTATATTTCGGTATACCATACCCCGTCTTCACGTCTTCTCTTTTCTTTTGAAAAATAATACTCGATTTTACCTCATCTCTCCTCCTTTGAGGAGTGTAGCTGGGTCTCACCTCCTCCCTTCCCTTCTCCTCATACCTTGGCTTCATTGGTTCCCTGTTGTCCCTGTATGAATTATTAAAACCAACCCTCTGTCTCCCTCCCGATTCCTCTTTGGCCAGGAACACCCTAGTGGTGCGGACCTCATTTGGCCTTCTATTCTCATCTTTTAATAAAGCTCCATTTGAAATTTGAGATAACTTTTCGATCAATTCATTTAAGCTCATCTCTGTATCAAATACCCTAAGGTCTCTCTCGTATCTCTCTCATCTCGTTCTTTCAATTTACGTTTGTGAAAATGATCTTCCTGTACCAATAGTTTATCTGCCTTAGAGTTGAACATTGCTTTATCATCCAGATCGTGGAGGCGACTCTGATACTTCGTTAGTCGATCTTTTAGTTCTAACACGAAGTCAGTAAAGATTGAATCTCTCTCCCTTCTATATTCTAAAAATTCCAACATTAAGTCGAAAACGGTTTTCTTATCTTCCGGTTGTAGAAAAATCTTTAACTGGGCGAGAAAGTCTTCTAATCTGGTAAATTTTGAGAAGGAGTTATCTCTAAGAACGTACTTTCTAGCCTCGCTGTTCTGATCGGATGATATTGCCGACTTTGCAAAAGTGATCTTTTGACTTTCAGTTAATGGGCCTAAAGCATCTAGCTTTTCATTCAAAGAAGTGATGAAGTCTGGATATAAGATTCCTTTCCATGTTCTTGTCTTAAGATGTTTGCCAAATAATTTCAAATTTTCGGGAATCGTCGGGAAAGCGGTGTTAAACAGATTAGTTGGGTAATATGGTGCTCCAATTGGTTGTGGAGGCATAAAGGGGTACCCTTGCCATGCTCCAGGGTAAGGATGGAACTGGTTAGGCATGGTGTAATTGCCAGGTGGCATGCCTGTATAATAGAGAGGTTGGGGCATCGTCCCCGTTGGTAAAAACCCATAATTTGAGGTGTTCTGTCCTGCTGGAGCACTTTCGTTGGTGTTTCCTCCCATAACTCCTCCTGTGAGGATGCTTGTTTGTTGTTGAGCGGCGTTAGGCCCAGCAGGGGTTTGGACCGAGCCTGTGGCTTGGTTCTGGATCGTTGGGGGGCCGTCGGGTCCCCATGGGGAGGTGTTCGGTATTTCTGCACCTTCCCACTTGCTTTCATTGAGGTTATGAGTTTCGAATCCACCCCAATTTCTACGAACTTTCTTTTTAACAGTAGTGTCAGCAGTAGCAGGCTTTAGCTGTAGATTCAATGTGTTGTCCAACGCAACCGTTTTTTGCATATATGGTGGAGTTTCGACCCGTGGGGGAGGGTCTCCCTCCCTTACTACCTGGGATGTCTGGCTAAGAAGAGCGGTGTAGGGGTTCTGACTGGCCCTTGGATTCAAAGGAGTTAGGATGGGGGGAATCCCTAGGGGAGCTCGTCCCCCTTCTTGGGTCATGGGCGTTTCATCTCCGCCCCCCCTCCGTTTGCCTGATCTGTATCACGACCTTCGTCATTACCATCTCCATTCACTTCGAGATTCTCTTCATCTCTCTCTTCGTCAGCAGCACCCTATCTCAATCTGAAATCGGTCTCGCCATTTTGGTTTTTCGTAATCACCAATGTGCCAATTTTTCGTATGAGCACTATACTATCTCTATTGAATGCTCTCAAACGCAATGTTAACCAGTGTTGGAACTTAAATAGTGTCCTGCGACCTTCTCGATCTACTATATTATTACTAGTATATATAGTATATTATATATATATCTTATTTAATATTATATTTTATTTTTCTTATTCTTTATATATATTTTTTATTAATAATAGTATATTATATATTATATATATAACTAATATATATATATATATTATATATATATAATATCTTATATATTATATATATATATAATATATATATATATATAATATATATTAATATATATATATTATATTATTATATATATATATACTATTATATATATAAATATTATTTATATAATTATATTTTTATATAGAATTTTACTAAATTGCGAAAAATAGTTGCAGGTGATTCCCAATAGTTAACCTACAGTATTAACTAATATCTCAAAATTCAAATCAAAAAGAATAATCAACATTTTCTGCAATTAACCTTTCAATGAATTCTTTATCCCTTCCTCATATCTTTCTTTAACCTTTCTTTATGCAAACAATAAGCTAAATACTTAATTCACAAAATCATTAAGAATTATCATCATAAATAACTAAATAAGTACGGGCATAATTCATAATATTTAAATATATGTAGATTATATTTAACTATACTTTATAGGCTGATAGATATATATAATGTCCTATTATATAATAGTTATAATACATTTATATAATATTATATATATATATATATATATAATACTATATATATATAAAATATATATATATTATATATATATATATATATATATATATATATAAATATATATATATATATATATTATATTATATATATATATATAATTATATTTTGGACTATCTTACATTTTTAAATTAGCTGTTTGGGAGATGTCTTCCCTCGCGAGAACCTGAATTCGGGACGAATAATAGGGGTTATTTATACGTTTGGGTTAACCCTCACTAGGGTACCTTAATAGTTATATATATATATTTATATATATATATATATATACTATATATCATATATTATAGTATATATATATATAATATCAATATATATTATAATATATTATATATTATAGTATATAAGTATGAGGTCATTAAATTAATTTATCACTTAAATTTTAACCCCCCCGTAGATAGGTTTCCCAATAAAAAAGATGTCATCATATTGCATGTCAGTAAACACACACTACAAGTAGATAATATATATCGTATTATAATTATATCTAGTATCGTATAGTATAGTATATTATTATTATACTATATATATATATATATATATATATTATATCTATATCTGCCTAGTATATGTTATAGTAGATATGCGTAGTATATACAGTATAGGGTGGTTGTTAATAGCCTTCAAATGTAGATCGAGGAAGAAAGAATTAGTGTGACGTTACATTGGCATATATTTTCATGGTGTTCCGGCGGAGATGCCAGGTGCTCTGAATGTAGTAGTAAACGGAATTTGTGAGCGAGCCAAATTTGAAACGAATGTTTATATTATGCGCATTGACAACCAGTAAGTCAGAGCCCTTCAGGTCGTTGGTCGGTCCAAGTTCGTTCCTCTCGTGACTCCGACCATCGATTTTAATTTATAAACACTTCTCGTTCAAAACTCCGACAAAACGAACAATTTGCCGTGAGTCAGTGGTTGAAATTCCCTCCTGATTTTCTTCTCTTTTCGACTTCTGCACTTTTCAACGCTGTTGCCAAGTTAAAGAAAAAGAAAAAGAATGAAGGAGGAGATGAAGGAATATAAGATAATTAGTTATTATCTCCCTCGGTTCCCCCCAATTTCAAATTTTCCTTAACATTAAGTAGCTTTGTTTTACAATTAATATGGCATTCATTAATAAAATATTTAAAATTTGACAAAATGGAAATAGATTAATTATCATTAATTATTAATTATTATGTTAATTAGTGTGGAAATATTTTTCCAAACTAATATTAATTA
>JABUQX010067576.1:15000-30709 GCA_015478945.1 Trachelipus rathkii
GATAAAATTTGGTTTAATTAGGAGACTTGAAGTGCAGGAGTGGGAGAGAGGAGATGGGAGATATTATTAGGTCCATTTGGGGTAAGGGGAAAGGAATGATATTGGGAAAGTCTTTTAAGTTGTTGTTTTTGATAGAAGTAATCTGATAGTTGGGAATAACTTGGTTTCAAGAAAGGTGAAAATCATAAAAGTATACATGGAAGAGTGAGATAACTGGGGGAGGGCGATATTGGATTATGTGTGTATAAATAGAAAGGATAGAGGCAGATTACTAGATGTAAATGTATTCAGAGGGGCAGGTAGGGGATTATCTGATCACTATTTGGTGGTTGCTAGGTTAAGGGTAGGGGGAGAGGTAACGGTTAGAGAAAAAGAAAAAAAGAGGAAAATAGGAAGTCATAAAGGTGGAAAAATTAGATGAGACAATGTGTAAGAGGGAGTTTAGGAGGGGTATGGAGGATAGGTGGAAGGACGTGAGAGGGACGGAAATTAGGAAGTGGAGGAGGAGTGGAAGAGATTTAAAGTGTAAATTTGTGTAGAGGCCAATAGGATATGTGGAGTAAAAAAGGTGGGAGCAAGGAGAAGGAAGTGAAGTGAGTGGTGGAGGGAGGAGGTGAAAGAGTTGGTGAAAAAGAAAAAAGAGGTCTATGTGAAATGGTTGGGGAATAGGAGAAGGGAAAGCTGGGAGGAATATAGAAAGGTTAGAGTGGAAGCAAAGAAGGCGGTGGAGAGGGCGAAGAGAAATGCAAATAATGAATGGTGTAGAAAAGTGACAGAAAATTTTGAAACAGGGAGCAAGTTATTCTGGAAAAAAAAGTAAATAAAAAAAGGAACAAGATGGAGGGGTTAGGAGAGAGGGTTAAGGGAGGGAAGGGGAATGGATAGGAAGGGAGGATAGGGTGAGGAAAAGGTGGGGGGAATATTTTAGAGGATTATTGAATGAACTGGGTGGGAGAGATGAGGAGGATTTACAAGAGGTGAGGATGGGGGGGGAAGTGGGGCGGGAAGGGGATATGGAAATACAAATGGAAGAAATTATTAGGGCGTTAACTAAAGGAAAAAAAAGGAAAGTCCACAGGTCTAGATGGTGTGAGTATGGAAATGTTACAGATGGGAGGCAGAGGGGTGGAGGAATGGCTGTATAGGTTATATAATTTATGTTGGAGGAGGGGAGAGGTTCCACAGGATTGGGAGGATGGTTGTTTGGTTCCCCTGTATAAAGGGAAAGGGGATAGGATGGAGTGTGGGAATTATAGAGGTATTTGTCTTTTGAGTGTAGTAGGAAAAGTGTATGGGAGAATACTAATTGAGAGGGTGAGAGATTTAACGGAAGAGAGAATGGGGGAAGAACATAGGGAGGTTTTTAGGTGGGAAGGGGGGTGTGGATCAAAGTTATTCACAATGAATGATCTTGTGGAGAAAGGTATAGAAAGGAAAGGGAAGGTGATGGGTGTTTTTTAGATCTGGAAAAAGCATATGATAGAGGAGGGGAATTATGGAGGGCTGGAGGAATATGGAGTAGGGGTAAATTAGGTAAAGGTAATAGGGCCTTATAGGAATAGTAGAATGTGTGTGAGAGTATTAGGAGGGGAGAGGGAGATGTTTGGGGTGGTGAGAGGGTTGAGGACAGGGATGTGTAATGTCACCGTGGCTTTTTAATTTATTTATGGAGAGTGTCTGGCAGAGGAATGATGAGGGGATGGGGAGAGGGGTGTGGAATTGATGGATAGGGGTGATAGATTGGAAGTGAACATGATACTATTTGCGGATGATATCTAACTTAAGGCGGAATCAGAAGGGCTGAAGGTTATTTGTGATGGAGTTGAGAATGTTGTGTGGTGACAAGGAAGGGTTCTTAAAGATAAAGCCAATGGTAAAATGTAGTAAAGTGTAGTGTTGAGGAGAAGGAAACAGATGAGGGGATGGGGTTAGAGATTAGAGTAGGAGTGTAGTATTGGAAGAAGTAAAGGTTTTCAGATATTTAGGGATGGATTTGGGTAAGGAAAGAGGGATGAAGGAAGAGATAGATCACAGAGTAGGAGAAGGAATGAGAGCATTGAGTGGTCTGAGGGAATTATGGAAAGGGGGGGATTTATCTCATAAACTTAAGATAAGTATGTTTGAGAAAATTTGTGTTCCAGCGGTACTATATGGGTGTGAAACATGGGGTTGAATGCTAGGTCCAAAAAAGTTGGAAGTGTTTGAGATGAAAAGGGTGAGAGCGTATGTGGGGTTAGTAAAAAGAGATGAGGATTAGGAATGAGGGTGATTAAGAGAGAGATGTGGTTGGAAGAATGGTTTGGGTGAGAAGAGCGGAAGAAGGGAATGTTAAATGGTTTGACATCTGGAGATGAAGGATGGAACAGAGGTGGTTAGGGGTAAGAAGTTTGGGAGTGCGGAGGGGAAATAGGAAATGAGAGAAGGGGGAGACCAAGAAGAAGGTGGATGGATGGAATAAAGAAATGCAGGGTGGATAAGAGAGGGATGAGGGTGGAGGAAGGTAGGATGTTGGCGAGAGATAGAAGGTGGAGGAGGTGGGTGAGGGCGAGATGAAGGAAAATATGAATTAAGGAAGCTGCACGTACCACTACCCCGCTTAAGCGGGAATAAATTTTTTAAAAATATAATAATAATAATATATAATATAATATATATATATATATATAAATATATAGAATATATATATATATAATATATATATATATATATATATATAATATAGTTATTATATTATATAATATATTATAATATATATATAATATATAATATATATATATATAATGATATAGTATATATATAATATATTATAGTATATATATATATATATTATATAATACTATAGTAATATTATATTATGAGTTTATTATATAATAATATTAAATTATATAATATATATATATATAATATAATATATATATATATATAATTATAAATATATATAATAATATAGGTATTATTATAATTATATATATATATATATATATTTATATTATAATATATATTATATAGTAATTAATATATATATATATAGTATATTATAATTATATATAATAAGTTATATAAGGGTATGTTATAAATAATGAATATAATGATATATATAATACATAAATAAATAGAACATAATTATTATATATTATATATATGATAATATATAATATATATAATATATATATATAATAAGTATGTATATATATATATATATATATATATATCTATACAGTATGATGTGATGTTTAAAGCTATTGGTTTTAAATATTATACTATATGTATATATGTCTTATATGCTATAATATAGGATTTTAAATAAATTTATTTATAATATATATATATAAGTATAGAATATAATATAATTAATAAATAATTATATATATATATATATATAGTATATATATATTGTTTATTAAATTCTATAAAATAAAATTATTTATTTTTTGAAAAAATGCCTAAACTTTATCCCAATTTTTCATTTTAGAGTTGATTGTGTCAGTAATTGAAGTAGTGAGAAGTTGTCGTAAGAGAGAGAGAGAGAGAGAGAGAGAGAGAGAGAGAGAGAGAGAGAGAGCAGAGAGAGAGAGAGAGAGAGAGAGAGAGATGGAGAAGAGAGAGATTAAATTAAATTACAAAAGTAGTTTTTAAACAAAGTTATATTGCTTCATTATAAGTCTTTTAGAAGACTGGTTCATAAGTTTCGAGATAAGAAATAATAATAATAATAATAATAATATTATTATTATTATTATTATTATTATTAATAATAATAATAATAATAATAATATATAATAATAAATAATAATAATAATATATATAATAATAATATAATAATATAATAATAAATTAATAATAATAATAATAATAATAATAATAATAATAATAATAATAATAATAATAATAATAATAATAATAATAATAATAATAATAATAATAATAATAATAATAATAATAATAATAATAATAATAATAATAATAATAATCCTTAATCAATAAAAAGAATTACTCTTCAAATCAGATAGAATAAAAAAGTAAATAATAAAATTACTAAAAAAAAAAAAACGCTAAATAAAAGTAAATAATAATAATAATAATAATTTTTATTTAACGTAATAAATATTATATTCTGTGATAAAAATTAAGTTAAATACAGAATTACACTGCTCAGAAGTGACTGGGCTGAAACTTGTACAAGAGAGATTTAGTCTCATTAAATTTGAAGATGTTACACCATTGCGCAGAGAAGATACCCAAGATACTCAAGATACCAAGATACCCAAGCTACCCAAGAAATCCCAAGAGCTGTGGAATGAGACTGGCCTTTAAGCATCTTTATTTGCTGTAGTGAATATAAAGATCTTGAACATCAATTTATGGGCATGAAAGGAGCAATAGAGACAACATCACTTCGTAGTTAAATAGTTGTTAGATTAGAGACTACACATCATTAGCATTTATCAAAGCATTATTATACATCTCTCTCTCTCTCTCTCTCTCTCTCTCTCTCTCTCTCTCTCTCTCTCTCTCTCTCTCTCTCTCTCTTTCATCATATCGTAGTCAAAAATTTAGAGTAGAGAGAATACATAGTCAGCATTTATTAAAGCATTATTACCTTTCTCTCTCTCTCTCTCTATCTCTCTCTCTCTTTCTCTCTCTCTCCTCTCTCTCTCTCTCCTCTCCTCTCCTCCTCTCTCTCCTCTCTCGTCTCTCTTCTCTCTCTCTCTCTCTCTCTCTCTCTCTCTCTCATCATATCGTAGTCAAAAAGTTGGAGTAGAAGCAACACATTGTCAGCATTTATTAAAGCGTTATTATACCACTGTGAAAAATGAAAATATTCCTTATGAGAATAAAAAAAAAATATTTAAGAAATCGGAGTCGTTGAAAATTCAAAATGTTTTGCCTCCAATTCCAAAGGACTTTTAAACTTAACAATGATTCCGATATTGATTTTGTAATTTCGGATTACAATTTTATTCAGACTTCCGAATCCGAACATCGATTGCTGTTCATTTTTGCAATTCTGGACTTCAATTTATATTTAGATTTTGCGAATACGGACTCCAATTTTATTTAGACTTCGGAATTCCGAACACTGATTTCCATTCATTTTCGAGATTCCGGACTTCAATTCCTATTCAGACTTCTGGAATTCCGGACACCGATTTCCTGTCATTTTCGAGATTCCGGACTTCAACAGTCTTTGTGACTTTGACTTTGCGATTCCAGACTACGATTTCAATTCAGACTTATTGATTCCGGACATCCATTTCTATTCATTTTCGCGATTCCGGACACCGATTCTCAATTTCAATTCAAAATTTGTAATTCCGGAATCCAATCTGCATTTCTATTTCAAGATTCCGAACTAGGATTTCGCTTCTACAGTTCTGTTATGTAAATAATTTACATATAAACCTAAAGTGTTTTCTACTAAAGAAATCAAAATAACTTTGCAAATTAATAATAATAATAATAATAATAATAATAATAAAATAATAATAATAATAGTGTGGTGGGTGTTGGTTTTATTGATTTTGAGATATTATGGAGTTGGTGATATAATAATACATAGATAAATAATAATAATACTAAGTAATAATAATAATAGATAATAATAATCAATAGATCAAAATCATAATCAGAATCGATAACATAATAATAATAATAATAATATAATAATATAATTATTTATTTAATCACAATATGACAATTGTCAAATAATAATAATAACCAACAACATAAATAATAATAATAATAATAAGTAATAAAATAATAAAATAAAAATAAAAATAAAATTATAATAATAATAATAATAATAATAATAATAATAATAATAATAATAATAATAATAATAATAATAATAATAATAAAAGCACTAGTGTAGTAGTAGAGAGAAAAAAAATTACCTTTAGAAAAATTAATTGGCAAAAATAAATTTCTAATTTTTTTTTTTTTCTTTACTTTACATTTAGTATCGGTTTAAAATATGCTTTGAAATTTTTTCGGTAATAGGCAAAGATTCTTTTTAAACTTTTTAATTGGCTTCCAATATATATATATAAATATTAATATATTATTATATATATATAATATATATATAATATATAATATAGTATTTTTCTTTATAATTTTCATAATCTATATTTTATAGCAAATAATATATATATTCTGTCATAAATGTTTCATAGGGATATTATATATCATAAGAAATATATATATATATATATAATATATATATATATATATATATATAATATATTATATATATAATATATATTATATATGATATATATATATATTCCTAGCCATTTTTTTGAAAATAATCTGGTGGAAAAGGGCAAGGTTTAGCACGAGTAGCTCGAGAGAGAGAGAGAGAGAGAGAGAGAGAGAGAGAGAGAGAGAGAGAGAGAGAATAGAGAGAGAAGAGAGAGAGAGAAGAGAGAGAGAGAGAGAGAGAGAGAGAGGAGAGAGAGAGAGAGAGAGAGAGAGAGAAGGGAATTATGTTTCATTGAATAGTTGAAATACCGCGAAACGTGGTTTGACAAAGTCTATATAGCATAAAAAGCAAAAATGAGAGAGTCATCTAATCTTTAACGGAGATTGTAATGCATGTAAACGTTTTAAAGGGTACGTCTTATACCACACTAATATTATATTTCGACCTTATTGATTGCTACTTATGAGTTTTATCTATTATATCTTTCATATAAATGGTTAGAGGTATTATTTATTCCAGGGTTACAAAGTTTGAAAAAAATCATAGTGAGTGCCGGTCCCATAAGACTCTTATTGGATATATGTATCTAAAACCATGCACTGAAAAGCTATTTGTTGTAATAATTGCCAGTAGATAATCAGAACAGGTGCGTATTAATTGGTGTGTGTATTAATAGGTGTGTTACTCTCTCGATCTCTCCTTTCATAACCATCTTTCTGTCTTTGGTGACCTATCTGTTACATTGTCACTTATTTACTCTCGTGACGATGACTGCATTATTATATTTATAGAAGTAAATGATGTTAAAAAGGAGGTTTTAATTTATATTACTTGCTTCGTTGTTTCTTGATGTTTTCTTTCAGTTTCTTAATGATTTCTTTCAATGTTTCTTGATGTTTTCTTTTAATATTTCTTGATGCTTTTTCACATGACAATTCGTAATATAACAACTCAAATTATCCAATATGGTATCCTTAAAATTCTTGGCTTTTTCAATTGTAGTGATCTTTCATTTTGAAAAAGAAAGGATATAATATATATATATATATATATAATATATTTATATATATATATATATATATAATATATATATATATTATATATATTATAGAGTACAATAAATATTTTTTATTTATATTATATATATATATATATATATATTAAAGATTATTTTCCTCTAAAGGATTAAAGAAGTTATGAGTTCTGTGACCCCTCGAAGATTCTTCACACTACTTCAGTTGGTTGCTCAGTACAGTTCATTGTTGTGATTCCCTATTGCACGGAGTACACATTACATATGTGAATTATTTTGCTATTTTTTCTCATCTTGAAAGTGTAGTGAAAGATATTTTGTTACATGAACTCTTCTAATCTCACTTATTCACTATAATCTCTTTCCAGTCTATGAACTGTTAAAACTTCTCCTTAAACTTTCAACAAGCACAATTACCGCTATTCATCTCGATATTTGTTCCCATACGTCCTCCTTTGAAGAGAGAGTTAATGACTCGCCTCTCTACACAGCATTATCCTTCACTCTCCAACTCTTTAACCAAATATTTATTTACCATGTCCATTATTTGGTGAACTCAACTAATAAAGACTGAAACATTCATTCCACATATTCTTCTACTTACACACTTTTCAACAGTTAAGAATTAGGACATGTCAAACTTCAAGTCTCAATACGTCTTTGTTTTTCAAATCTCTTAGTGATTTTCGTGTATTTCTCTCGTCTATTTTCATATTGGTGTATTTTAGTGTACAGAAACACACACACACACACACAATATATGTTGTATATATATATATATATATATATATATATAATATATATAATATATTATATATATATATATATATATATATATATATAATATATATATATATATATATGTTATTATATATATATATTATATAATATATATATATATATATTTATATAAATAATTTAATTAGTATTTAAATTAATATAATGTAAAATAGTTCAAAAATAGAGCTGAAGATACTCATCACCGATATAAGTTTAA
Source organism: Trachelipus rathkii (assembly GCA_015478945.1). NCBI lineage: Eukaryota > Metazoa > Arthropoda > Malacostraca > Isopoda > Trachelipodidae > Trachelipus > Trachelipus rathkii. Next base: position 23,236 of record JABUQX010067576.1, read on the forward strand.
ACGTTAGAATACTTAAATTTTATAGACCTTCCCCAGAAGGGTAGGTACCGTATCGGTACAACATTTATGTTACTGTTTCCCATCAAATTCACTTCTACTCATAATTAATTTTTTATTTCCATTGGTAGCCTTGATAATTTAGCAGACCATAATGAAAAATTCTAATATTAAAATATTCAGAAAACTTAATACTACATATTAAAAAAATTCAGAAAGTTACTTATAAAATGTAGTGCTAAGCAGCATACCAATCGATGTGTGATCAGCTTTTCAAATGTATTAGCATGACATTGCCATGTCAGGCAAAGTTATTAGAGTATGTCGTTACGATGCACCTTCGACTCATTGAAAAAAAAATCCTAAAAAGTTTAGTACAAAGAGAAAGTTCATTAAAAGTTTGGAATTTCTTTAGCAGAAAATAAAATGTTTTATTTTCTCAATCTTTGAAACTTATTGAAACTAATTAATATTCAAAGAATTAACCTTAATTAGATGTCTGTCAAACTCGAATATCATATTTATTAATCTTCATGTATTACCTACTTTACATCAGTCTCAGACTTATTGTAAGGTCTCCTTTAAACGGAGTACAGGTTAAGTTATTTCTACCTTCATTTAAACTTTTTTTTTTAGAGATTTTATAAATTACAGGATTAATATTTAAGCTCAAAAATCATTTATTAGAGATGCACGATCATAAAAATTTCTTAAAAGTTAATATTTTTATCGTGAAAAGATTTCAGTTTCAATTATGTTTACCGAAATTACTGGTGTTTAAATAAATGATAATTTTTAAAATTTATTAACATTTAAAATATAAAAAATTGAATTTGAATAAATAGTATAGTTAATTTTAGTTGAATTAATTTTCAGTTGAAGTAATTTACAAGTTCTTGTCAATTATCTGTGCCAAATTAAAAGTAAAAAGGTCCATTTAGTAATAATAAATGCTTTTCTGACTTTTTTGATAACATTAAAAGTATGTTATAACAAGTAAATATTCAAATTGCACACTATATATAATCTCATGTGTGCATTCTCGTTCTGTTATTAATTAAAGAGCTAATGTTATTTACTTATTATGGTTATTCGCGTTCCACTTCCCTTTAGGCTCTTAAACTTTCAAACTGCAATTTCAGATTACTTATATCCACCATCGCAATATTTCAGACCTTTTCCATTTATTTCGCTCGTTCGGAATCTTCCTCTGCGGGTCGTCGTTTGAAACCTTCCAGCCGCCTTTCCGATGAAATCCATTCTGTATTCAGTTTTTCAGGACTTTTATTTCAGGTTTTCCGTTAATTAAAGCTTAATTTTTCAAGATTAGTTAATTTTTATCTTCCAGGTATACTATATCTTTTCTTTTCCATAAGGTTTAGGTTCACCATCTTATTTTTTAAAATTTAATCTTTTCTTCCAAGGTTTGGTCCATCTTTTAAAATTTGACAAGATCACTCAACAACCAGGTATCTGTAACTAAAAAATATTTCGATTGAAGATGGGTAAAAATTTATTCTTCAAAAGTTATAGTTTTAAAAATTGTGAGAGAACTTAGATATTAACTCAAAGCCTAAAAGTAAGAACTTCTATTTTTTATCTTATTTTCATATTACATAATCTTAAAGTTATTATTAATTATTGTGAAAATCATAAAAATAATATATAAAACTTACGAGCAATTCGTACTTTGCATATAAATCGTGGAATGAATTCGCAGAACAATACTATAAATTTTCTATTGCAATGAGTAGAATTCCGTCTAACATCAAAATAAAAGCCAACCAAATACAAACAATTACTACTTTATTATAGTTTTGATCGTTCAACATAAACTAAGACTCAAGAGAAACCTTAGTTTCATAAATAATTAAGCATAACATCTAGTTGGTTGTAATAAATATATATATATAAATTAATAATTATATATTATTTATATATTATATTCATATATATATATATTTATATTAATATAATAATATATATATATATATATTAATAAATAAATATATAATATATTATATATAAATATATATTATATCATATATATATTATAATATATATATAAAAAAAAGTATATTATAATTTATATATATAATTAATAATATATTATTAAATATAATATATATATATATATACTAATTAATAAATTAATATATAACTCGACCAACAAACAAAGAAACACAGAGTTTGTTTCTACAGTCATAATTTATTAGTGGTTTGCAATCTGACATTTCACATCACACAATTATATATAATATAATATAATTAATAATAATTATATAATATAATATTATATATAAAATAAAAATTATATATATATTTATATATAATATATATTAATTATAATATTGTTAAAAAAATATTTAATATATATATATATATTATATTAATATATTAATAAATAATATTTATTAATATTATAAATATATCTATTTAATTTATATATATAATACTATGTATTATATTAATATTTATAGAAACTTTCGCTTTTATTAAAAGTAGATGTATACCGCATATTATATTTATACTCGTAAATACGAGCTAATAAATGTTAATTCGATTTCATTAATTATTAATCATATTAGGACAATTATTTAATACTAGTAGCACGTGACAAGGTGTGTTACAATAAGTTTTTAAATATTTTTTTATACTCAATATAGGAATACCCAAGATTAAATCGCCAAGATTGAAAGAGTCAGGGGTCTCTCGGCCTCAGCGGGGACGACGGGGGAGGACTTCGTTCCCCCCCCCTTGTCCCACCGTCGGCTCGACCCCTAATAAAATAATAATAATATAATAAAAAAATAGTCCAGAAACAAAACTATAAAAAAATAAACAATGATAAAATGCACTAATGTTTATGGCAACTATATTCCCAATTAGGAGATTAAGTTTAACCACGTCACAGTGTATTGATGGTTAGATCGTAATTAGGGTTATTATTCAGCTGAATAATTTCGCATAATGTTAATATATATATATGTAACATCCTTTTTAAAAGGGTAAAATAGTGTATATATATCATCAACTGCATGAAAATTAGTCCCAAAATGAAATATTTAAAATCCAAAGAAATACACTTATATATATATATATACTATATATATATATATATATATATTATATGTCCTTTTTTTTAATGTAATATATATTTACTAACATCCCGTAAATCTGATGTGGATAAATCTCGACGTAATATATATTTTAAATTTATATTTATATTGATTAACCAATTTCCCCATACTTTGTTTCACGGTGGAGTTTGACTTTTGCCAAACTACAAATAAATTTATTCTTAAATGAAGGATTAAATTAGTTTTAAAGATTTTTCCTTTTTTAATTAAATATTAATATATAAATAATATAATATATATAAATTTTATATTATATATAATACTATATATATATATATCTATATAATATATAATATATATATTATATACTTAATTATATATATTATTATAATATTAAATTATATATATAATATTATATATATATATTATATATATATATTTATTTATTAATATTTATATATATAATATATATATATATATATATATATTAATATATATATATTCCTGAATTATATATATATATATATATATATTAATTATAAATAATAATATATATATAATTTATATTTAAATATTAATTATTTATATTATTATTATATTATATATATATATATATATTAATAATATATATATTTATAATAATATATATAATTAATAGTATATAAATATATTATTATATATATATATATATATATATATATTATATTAATATATAAATACTATATATAATATATTATATTAATAATATATTATCTATATATATATAATTATAATTATTATTATAATATTTCTATATATAATATATATATATCATAATTATTATTTATAATATTAATATTATTATTTAATGATATATCTATATAATAATTATTATTACATATATATATTATATATATATAATATATTATTATATATATTAAATATATATATTATAATATATATTATATATATAATATTATATTATATATATATAATATATAATAATTAACTTAATATAAATTTTAAATTATAATATATATTTATATATATATATATATATATATATATTATATATACTATATATATATATATAATATATCATGTCGATATCCGCCTTATTTTCCATATATTATTATTATATATTATAATTATATATATAATAATATACTCAATCGATATGTTATTAATGAATAATTCTTTGAACACTTTCATAAAATTGAAATAGTGGAAAAATGCCTAAAGTCAATTGAATAACTTTTGTATTAAAGCAGTTCTTTCATACACTCTCTTACTAATAAAAAATATTTAAAAATATTATTTGTAAAAACTAATTAAACACAATCATTTTTAGTGAAACTTAACCTTTGTACTTATGTTATAAGAAAGTTAAATAATCTATTATATAAACTCAAATTAAAACTAAACCTTCTTAATGATAACCTTTACTTAATAACTTATATTATAATTATAATGTATAATATAATTAATTATTTGTAATATTAATATTTATTATATATTTCATATTTTGACATTGTTTGAAAAAAAATTAATAAATGAAATAAAACGCATTAATAGGCCCCAAGAGAGCTTTTCAATATAACTTATTTATCGATTAAGTGTAGTATATTAATAAAAAAAAATTGGGCTTCACACCTTTACCTGGAGGGGAGATGAATGGGAATAGTAATATATTGCTTAAATATATACTATATATATATATACTATATATATATATTATTATATATTTAATCATAGGGCTAAAGTCGTAATGACCTCAGTATTAAATTTCTCTCCCTAGAAATAAGCTCTATAGTATTCTAGAGTCATATTGAAGAAAAATTTTTAGAATTATCTCACTCTATTATATCTCCCTTTGCAAAGGTGGGACTCTGAACTCACCTTCCTACCTCATATATATTATACATTATGCCTCCCTTTTGCGTGTATATATAGGGTTTTGTGAGTGTAATAATGGTGATTAAACAATTATTATCTTCAATTCACCAATTGAGTCAGATACATGTGCAAAAAATTATATATATATATATATAGGTAGGATATTATAAATATGATAATTATAATAAACTATTATATATTATATATAATATATATAATATATATATATATATATATAATATTAGATTAAGATAAGAGAGAAGAAAAAGAAGAGAGATAAGAGAGAGAATTTTATTAATACTAAATAAATAAAAGCAAGAGATCTGACTAAACATTGCAAACAACATACATATAGTAAGTTCGACGAGACTCGTTTATATAATTATTTTGGAACTTAATGTAAGATAAGTTCTAAATTTTCCGAATTGTTTAATTCGTATTTCACAAATTGATTTCATTGTAACTTCCCAGCGAAAATTCATCAGCATAGGGAAACTGATTGGCTGAGCGTCAGAGGCGTGCTTATTATATAAAGCATTAACCACGCTCAGGTCATATTTATACATCACACATTTTTTTACCTTCTCAATAAAAGTTTGTTGTTTGTTTTTCCCTCGTTTTTGCATTGATTCAAATGTTGGTGATTTTGACATTTGGTTAACTAACTAAAAATTGATTGACGTTTTTTTTATTCATTAAATTAATAATCTTTAATAGGAAGATTAATTATTAATATAATAAGTTGCAACAGACTTACTCATTTAAAATTTAATATAATACTATCAAAATAATTAAAGAATAATACTGATTAATAATAAAAGGTATGCACACTAATACTGCATAAAGTTGTAATAAAAATTGTTGGTTGCGCAAACTCAATGCATACCATTGGTCCCACGAGCAGCCCCTCTTTAGTGGAAATATATTATATTATTAATATATTATATATAATTAATATTAATATATTATATAATATATATATTAACTATTAATTTATAAATGATATTAATAAATATATAATATATAATATAATAATATATATTATAACTTATATATATATATATTATATATATTTAATTATATATATATAGGATAACTTGTCCTTTAATAAAGGTATGTTTAACCGTATATAATATTGAAGCTCAATATAAGATATTATAATCGAATTATTTATTTACGATATTAATTGTCATAAGCAAATAGAAGATGTCATAAATGCCAAAAAAACTTTTAACTTTTTTTAATCAATAAATGGATGAGTACTCAAGCATTTATATATCGCTAAAGTATGGTAAAGAGTCAGTTAAGGTCTCTTACGGCTCAGCGGGGACTGATACGGGGTAAGGAGTAACTTCGTCCCCCTTTCTTAGTGTAACCCTACCATTTTCAGTGCTCGATGAACCCCTTAAAAAATAAAATAAATAAATAAAAATAATAAAAATAATAAATTAACATTATAAAAAATTAAGATGATAACAAAAGGCAACACTGTGTTATTGCATAAACTCTTCTCGCTCTTTCTATTGGTAAATTTTAAGCTAAACATATCGTGTTACAACGTATTAGGAGATACCACGAGGTAGGGTATTTTTTGCGATTTTTCGAATATCATGTTCTTTTATTTATATTATATGTATATTATATAAACATCCTTAAATTAAATTGGGTTGTGTACTCAAATATATTATATATATTAATATATATTAATATATATTTTTATATAATAATTATAATATATAATTATATTATATAATTTATATTTATAATATATTATAATATTTATATTATATATATTAATATATTATTTAATATATAATAATATATATTATATATATATGTATATAATATTAAATATATTAAATATAAATATAATATATTATAATATATTATATATATCATGTCTTGTGTTCATAAATACATTATTAGTACTTGCCTACTTGTACTAATGGACTTAAGTTACATATTCTAGTGATAAAAAAATAATATTAATGTTACTTATGTACTTGCACTTTGCATTGTAATTCTTAAAAAAACCCAATAATATATAAGTACTTCTGATTTACTTATAGTACTTTGTCCTTGCAACAACTCTTGAACCGTTGAAAATTTGCCAAAGTACTTGCGCAAAGATATTTTTTTAGGTCATTTTTAAACTTGCCTAATTATATATTATATTATTATTTTAATAATCATTTTCCAATATATAAACTAGTTTATATATTATAATATTTCTTATTGCTAAGTCCTAAAATAAAATTTTCATATTTATAATATTTATATATATATTCTATAATATATATATAATATTTATATTAATATTATATATTATATAGTATATAATATATATTATATAATTACATTAATATATATATAATAGTATATATATATATATATTATATTAATTAAATTTGTATAATATATATATATTATATATATATAATTAATATTAATATATATATATAAATATATATAATTAAATATATTATATTATATATTATATATAAATATATATAAATAATTTA
>JABUQX010067577.1:0-15000 GCA_015478945.1 Trachelipus rathkii
ATATATATATATATATATATATATATATATATATACTACTGCTCTTATATATATATATATATATATATATATATATATATATAAACTTTATAACCACAAGCATATATATATATATATATATATATATATATACTATACTATATATATATATACTGCACCAACTGCTGCTCGCCTTGCTGCTGCTGCTGCTACCTACTATATATGCCTTATGCTGCATATATATTTGAGTCAGTGTACAGGACCCTCCCACGGCTCACAAAGCAGCCACACTGGGGGTTGAAAAATCAACACCATGGGCGGGTCCTGGAACATACATATTTCAAAAGAGATTAAAAGAAGATTTGAATAAAAAATGAATATTCCAGTCAATTAAAAATAAACAAAAACTAAAACAAAAAGTACATCTTGCATTATAAAGTCCTAGTATTACGTAACAAAATCAAATATTATGAAGAACATTCCCTTCTTGTAAAACAAGAAAATAGAGTTATTACTAAAGTGGGAAGATTCGGATAAGATATGGGGAATCTTTTGGGAGGTGTTATGGATCGTAAAGTAGGAATGACAGCGGCGAATGGAGTCCAGCTGGGAACAATCAATGAAGATATGGCGAACAGATTGCGGGGTATGACTTCTACAAAATTTGCAAATGGGAGGGTGGTTCCGTAACATATAGTGACTGTGAGTTATATTAGTATTCAGTCAATACGAGGAACTTTTACAAGTATCACATAATGAAAACGATTTCGTCCGGGGTGGGAGAGAGAGGCCACTCCCATTGATCTGCTTTATATTTCTAAGTTTCAGCCTCCCTCTCTGATCATTCGTCCAGCGCTCTTGCCAATAAGATCGAAAACTACCTTGTCGGAGAGCAGGATAGTAATTGGTTGATGGGAGGTAGCCTTGTCGAATGGCATCCGGGGGGTACCTGGAACAGCTCCGAAGAAATGAGAAGGTGGCCATTTTGGCCTCTCTGTCAGCGATTTCATTGCCAGTTACCCCTACATGAGAAGGGGTTCAACATAAAATAATTTGTTTCTTACGGGAATGGAGCAGCCCAAGAAATTGCTGCAGAGCAGATACCATTGTGTTTTTAGAATAAGTGGTTTAAAGCGCTTGTAGCGCGCTAAACGAATCTGAATAAATGACATAAAATTGATCTTGGTTAAGGATTAGAATTCGAAGAAGCGCAATCATTATAGCCATTAATTCTGCTGTGAAAATTGAAGCTTGAGGGGAAGGGTATGGGAAAGGTTGCGATCAGGAAGGAGCAGCAGATGCGCTCACACTGTTCCCGGTCATCAGTAAATACTGGAGTAAACTCATCATGAAGACTGTGGAATGAGACAGGAATGATACCTTTAACAAGGCAGCATCAGAATGGTTTGATTTGGAGAGAGAGGTCAAGAACAAGCACAAATGGTGGGGGCGGGGAATAACCAAGGTGTGAATCCTTCATCGTATGAAAGGCGGCACCTTTTGTAAAAGGATATTAAAATTAAGGATGTTATGAACCGTGTTCACAAATAATGGCCAGTAATTAGGATTCTGAGGCACCTCCTGCAAGAATTGGTGTCAGAGCAGACGGTATTGGGGTTTGAGAAAAGAAAGATAACTTGTACACATGATGTATTCTCTTCGAAGAGAGAGTGGCATCACATTGGCTTCAACTTCAAGGCTTACCCGGGGAGACGATCGGAAGGCTCCAGTGGAGGTACGGATCGCCTCGTTTTGTATGGGATCCAACAGATGCATTAGAGTAGGGGAGGCCTGACCATATACACACAGCCATAGTCAAGCTTCGATCGAACTAGGGCGATATATAGACGTAAAAGGGACTTGCGATAAGCGCCCCAAGATTTTGAGGCGAGATGACGTAATAAGTCAAGCGCGCGATGACAAGTTGTTTTTAGGTGTTTGATATGTGGGGCATATGTTAAGTGGTCATCTAGAATGAGTCCTAGAAATTTGACATGTGAAGTAACAGAATAGAGACCACATATAAGGTTAGGTTCGTTGGAAGAAGGTGGCAAGTTCTTCGATTCACCTTTTTTCTTAAAAAGCACTGCTGAGGTTTTGGTGGGAGGAAAAATGGAATCCATGGGAGCTAGCCCAATGTGAAATATTTTCAATAGCTAATTGAAGTTGCCCAGTTCGAGAAAGGGCGGCCTGGCACCGGCTATGTATAATGCTGGGTCATCGACATGGGAAAAAATTGACAGTCGCTGGAATAGAGGGTAACAATATCATTAAATCAGAGAGCAAATAGTAGTACCACTAAGAACACTACCCTGAGGAACGCCTTCATCCAGAGTAAAGTGACGTGACAGAATAGAAGAGCACCGAACCTGGATAGTCCTGTGTGACAAAGGCATTTGATAAAGGAGGTTATTCGGGAAACCAAGCGAATGGGTTTGGGAATCCCAGATTCTCCACGTTGTGTGTGTGAAAGCCTTTTCAAGGTCAAAAGACACCAAGAACCATCCCCACCAGTTGAGAAGGCTTCCCGGATGCCGCGGCTAGTTTTACCAAGGGGTCCGCAGTCGATCGATTTTTGCGGAAACCAAATTGGAAGTTTGAGAAAGCTTGACGGCTCTCCAGAACCAAGGGAGTAAGCGCCAGAAACCATTTTCTCCATTAATTTACAGGAGTGAAGGATCAGCCAAAGTGGTCTTTGGTTGTCTGCCAACTTCGGATCTTTTCCAAGGTTTGGGGATAGAATTACAAAAGCTGTGGTCCAAATAGATGGAGAAGATTCGATCCAGATTTTGTTATATAAATCCAGCAAAAATGCTGACACCGAAGGATGGATATGACGAAGCATGATGTATGAAATCATGTCTGGTCCAAGGGTACCGTGTTTGCTATTTGCCAATGCAGTTTGATACTCTGTAAGTGAAAGACGAGTTGTAGACGATTCCCCTTTCGCTGTTGATAAGTCTGGTAGTGCTGTGTCAGTTCTCAGTTTTGAAAGGAAAAGCTTCAGTGTAGCGGAATGAACTCGAATGGCTAGCAAAGCTATAACCTAACGCATCCTACCACCGCCGGAGCGGAAATCATATCAGTTATTTCAGGCCCATAACGGAGGACTGTGGGTGAGGAGTCATTGGAGCGACGAGATATTTTCTGTGTAACTTTCCACATTAAAGGAAGGGGAGTTGTGGAGTTAACAGTCGATATGTAAGTTCGAAAATATTGTTTACGCGTTTGACGGTTAATTCGCCGAGATCTCGCTTTGGGTGCTTTAAAAATAATCATGTTTGGGGTGGTACGGGTCTTTTTGTATTGCCTGTAGAGATTTTTCTTCTTCTCTCGGTTGGCTTGTGCTCACTCTTGGGACTACCAAGGGGTTGCCGACCACCTGCATGAGGAAGACTGCGGAATGCAAGCTTCCGCTGCCGAGATGGCTACTTTCTGGAAGGAAGAAGCAAAAAGGCATCATCAACAGTCGGAAATCGTTTATTAAAAGGAGAAAGAGAGAGGGGATAGCTGTGGCCTGATAAAAGAGGAGCCCACTCTCCGCTCGATCTTAACGCCAGCTGGAGTTGGGTTTTTGCATTGGGCTTGGAAAAAAAGCTCATTTAATGCTATTAGGAGTGATCGCTGCCGAATAAATAATCAAAGCGGGACCCAGGTAAAAACGATCCATAAGGGAATGGGAGCAAAAGGAAATATCAATGCAAGAAGAAGAAGTGTGTGTATCTAAACGCTCATAGGTTGGGAGTCCTCTGTGTTTAGGCATGCTAGGAAAAGGGGGTTGGGAGATCTATTAAGATCTTGGACTTAGATGAAGTGACAGAGTCACCCCATAAGAGAGGTAGCGGAGGTTGAAGTCACCTGGTATAACAACCGGAGTGGAGCTGTTTAAAAAGATTTGCTAAGTCGACCTTAGTAAATTCACTACTCGGAGCTAAGTAGATTGAACATTTAGTAATGTCGATGGACAAGTGAATTCTTGCCGCTACTGCATGAAGTTTGGTTTGGAGAGGGACTGGGAAATAGGGGATAGATTTGTGAGATGGAGTTCCTGCCCCTCCCCTATCGGTATCACCTCTTTCTATAGAAGTTAACGGCGATTTATATTCAGATGGTTGAAAGAAGTCACGATGACATAGTCGAAGGTTCCTGCAAACATATACACTTTGGTGTACATAGGATTATTAGTTGAACAAGTTCTTCGAAATTAGAGTAATAGCCACGACAATTCCATTGAAGGAAAGTAGTCATGGAGTTATGAATATTATGATGATGGTCTATTTGAGAGAATTGTCTCTATGTGACTGGGGGAAAGTTAGAGGTGGATTCAGATTGAGAGGGTAAGGTTGAGACGTGGGTCTCGGCGGAGGGGAACAAACTGGGGGTAAAGAGTGGTCATACACCAGAGATTTTTAGGTTGTTTGACATCTTTGGGAGAAGTTTTCAGATGTATTTGGTGAAAAGAGCTTCACCATATACGATAAGTTAATTCATGCGAATCAACTTGTTGTAAGGTTTGATTTGGTTAATAGAAGAGCAATTCCGTAATGCTCCATGTTTGATAGGTAGAGAGCAGTATCCAGAATCCGCGGCAAAACCCAGTTCAGAAATCTGGGAGGGACATAGAGTTGTTTCCATGGAAATGGGAAGGAAGGTGTATCCGGAAGGGTATTGTCTTTTGAGAATGTATTGGGGTTACGACATCGATTTCCAATATGAAATTCGATGAATTGGCAAGGTCTGATTCTGGAGAATTTTCCAGTACTTCATCATGCGGGTGATTTTGGGGAAATTTGGCAGTTTGATTGAAGAATGGGGACCTCTGGGTCTATCTTCATGCCTCCAATAGACAGACCCAGAACGCTTAGAGCGTTTTGCGACGTTTACGTTGAACAGTTTTCCATTTACCTTTCTCGGAAGTGCAGGAAGCATTAGAAAGAGAATGGGCTTAATTCATCAAGCTCCATTTGGGAGCTGTTATCCAATTCATCTTCTAGGGTATAGAATCCCTTAGAGAGAGCTGATAAAGGAAACTTGGGAGAAGAGTTATAGGAAGAATCAGAAGAACTAAAACTGTCTTGTAGACTATTAGATGGTTGGTTGGTGAGTTGTTCATTAGCTGGGATTGTTTGGGTACAGTCTTTTGAAGCCTTTGCATTTGTCTCAAGAAATAGACTTATGGCGAGGTCTCTTCTAGGTTATTTTTACATCTGGGGTTACTGTGTTTTTGTTTAAAAATTCGGTTGCTCTATATTTTAACGAATAATCTTTAACTTGGCGACTATTCTTTTCTGTGTGTTTTGAAACATCTTTACCAGGGGTTTTTAGTAATAGTGGGAGGCGAATTAAGGGACAAAGAGACCGTCCTCTTGCATAGGTTTGGTGAACCAATTTGGTGAGTATGGGACAGTGTGTCTTGGCAGGGAGTGTTTTCCAAATTTTGTATTGGATGAGCTAGCTTAGTTTCATTGCTAGCTTGTTGAGAGTTAATATTCAGAATAGGCTTGTTGATGGCTTTTTGGACGGGAGATTGAATCAAGGGCTGCTTTTGTACTCTTTGAGAAGTTGGTAATGTGGGCAGTACAGGTAGACTGGTTGCAGTACTTGCCTGAGTTTTAACGGAATTTACGAGAGGAGTTCTATTAGGATAGGGTTGTGTTGGCGGATTAACACGCGGAGGCGTGGGGACAGCTGTAATTGTGGCGTAAGATTGATTTTGATTTGTCTGATATTTTTCATTGAGCTGTCGTATCTCTCCTACTCAATTTATGTATGGTACATAGCTCTAAAACCTCTTTTCAAACAGGTAAGACGGGCATTTGAAGAGAGAGGAAGCACTGTGGGGTCCTTTCAGTTTCTGCAGTTAGGGGTATTTTCACATGGAGTGTGAAATAACTCTCCGCAGATTGGGCACATGTCTTTCTGTCCCCTACTGTATTTTCGGGGATGACCAAACCGTTGATATTTGAAGCCACGTCTGGGTCGAGGGGTAAACGTGCGAACACTGTAACTTGTGAGCCCTATTTTGACCTTTGTAGGTGGATAAAGGGTTTATTAAGGTCAGCAGTAAACGGGAATTTGGTTTGTCAGGAGTTTCCGGCGGGGGAAATCTCTAAATGTTTGTAACGGAAAATCTTTTCTGTTGTAGATTTTCCCAAAATGACAGCTGTGTCTTCGTCTCTCTGTTCATAACAATAAATAGTGCCTTTAGATGTTTCTATTTCATCCAGGGTAGAAATAAGAGGAATATTTACGCAAGAGACGTTAAGGATGACAGAATGGAACTTTGATTTCGGCTAGCAGCTTTTACGAGAATAGACCCATTCCTCATCAATGTGAATGGAGGGTCTTCAACTCCTAGGGCTTTTTCAAGTGCCCTACTGAGAAGAATGGTTCTGTGCTCACTAAGAGTTTTGGGGTAGTGGATCGCAGTATGTAATACATCGGGAATGACATGTCCGCTGACATTCCTGAAGGGGGTACAGCATTATGGAGTAAACGAATGAAATTGACTTGCTACAGGGGGCTAACTTTACGGGGTTGCCGGGCCGTTACTTGGGGCACCTGGGGTGTTCGGGGTTTGCTGGTCGACGAATCGGTGAAATTTTGCAAAGGGACCCTCAGGTTAGTAAAGAGAAGGAAGTACAGCATAGGTACCAGGTCTAAAAGTAGTAGTAATTAAAAGTAGTAGTAATTAATTAATTAATTAATTAATTAATTAATTAATTAATTGTTAATTAATTAATTAATTAATTAATTGAGTAATTAATAAATGACAACAGAACCGACGAGGCTAAGTCGTGAGTGGTAATTAATTAGTAGTAATTAATTGTGATTGGTGGTGAATTGGTGGTAGTGGTGATTGGTGGTGGTGAGTGGTGGTGGTAGTGGTGAGTGGTGGTGAGTGGTGGTATTAATTGGTGGTAGTGAATTATTGGCCAATTAATTAGTATTGAATTGGTGGTGAATTGGTAATAAGTTAATTAATTATTAATTGAAGAACCAATATAAAAATATTAGTAATTATTAATTGTTAATTTAGTAATTAATTATTTAATTAATTAATTAATTAATTAATTAATTATTAAAATAATTAAATAATAATTTTGTAATTACTTACTTTCTGATGACTCAAGTAATTGGCCAATTAATTAATTAAATTGAATTAATTAATCAGTAATTAATTATTTAATTGGTGAGGTGGTGTCCCAGTGGTGATTGGTGGTGCTGGTGCTGGGTGGTGCTGGTGCTGGTGGTGGTGGTTGTGTGGTGTTGATGAAAGAGCATTGTATTGGTGGTGCTGGTGGTGGTGGTGGTGGTGGTGGTGGTGGTAATTAATTGGTGGTGGTGAATTGGTGGTGGTGGGTGGTGGTGGAGTGATTAATTGGTGAGTGAGTGGTAAATAGTGAGTGGTGGGTGGTGGTGGTGGTGTAATTGGTGGTGGTAATTGGTGAGGTGAATTAGTTGGTGATTGAATTGGTAATTAATTAATTATTGGTGACGAAACGTCATTGGTGCAATTGGTGGTGTGGTGGGTGGTAATTGGTGGTGTGGTGACAGTACTCGTAATTGGTGATAATTAGGTAATAATTAATTAATTAATTAATTAATTAATTAATTATTTAATTAATTAATTAATTAATTAATTAATAATTAATTAATTAATTAATTAATTAATTAGAGTAAATAATTAATTAATTAATTAATTAATTAATTAATTAATTAATTAATTAGTAATTAATTAATTAATTAATTAATTAATTAATTAATTAATTAATTAATTAAATTAATTAATTAACTAATTAATTAATTAATTAATCTATCAATTAGCTATTTAATTAAGTATTTAATTAAATGTTTACTTACCAATTAAGTAAATAGGTTATAAGTTAATTAAGTAAATAAGTAAGAAATTAAGTAATTAATTAAGTAAGTAAGGAACTAATTAATTAAATAGTTAAATAATTAATTAATTAACTAATTAATTAAATAGCTATTAACTAATTAAACAAATTGATTAATCAATTAGGGAATCACTTAACTATGGAATTAATTTATTAAATAGCTAAATAATAAATCCATTAATTAGTTAAAAATAGCTAATAAATAATTAAATTAATTATTTAATCAATTAAGGAATTAATTAACTAAAGATTTAATTAATTAAGTAATTAAATAATAAATTAATTAATTAATTCCTTACTTAATTAGTTAATTAATTACTTAAATAACTAATTAATTAATTGAACAATTATATAATTAATTTCTTAGTTAATTAGTTAACCCAATGATTAATTTATTTACTACTGAATTGTTTAATTAACTAGTTAACTAATTTCAAATAATTTTAGTTGTTTATTTACTTAATTATTAATTTATATAGTTATCTATTTTCATTCAAAGGTAATTTAGCATTCTATTCATGGTTAAAAAGTTTGAATACAAGAATTAATTATTTTTGACAGGTGTATTTTTGATGTCACCCTAACCCCTTATCTTCCTGCGTTGTTATTTTCCTATTACTCCCTTCCTTTCATCTAAGAGATGAAAATTGATGTTTTAATTGGGAAAATTCTGATATTTAAATAAATTTTAGTTACTTTTGGTTTTAACTTAATTTTAATCCTCTTAGTTTAAATATTTTGCTGAGAGTTTTCCGGTGCTTGTACTTGCTTGATCTCGGGATTGTTTTCATTTATTTTCTGTGCCAATTGATCGAAAGTTGTTATTTTTTAAAAATTTTCATTGAGAAGTTTAATGTTTGTAATAAATGCACTTCAACTCTTTAAGATTTGCATTTGATTTGATGTTTTTTTATTTTTACGATAAACTGCAACAGTTTGTATTTACCTACAGTTAGCTGTTAAGAATAATATATTTAAAGTATTAGGTTAAAATATTTATCAACGTTTTTGTAAGGTATTAAGATTTAATGTTTAAGTGTGCCTTTTTTTATTGCAATATCATAATTTTACTTTTCGTTCAGACTTTCAGTTTACGTTATGTAATTTTAATTATTATTAACTGCATGCTACTATAACTGGATTGTGCTGGGATGGGATTTCTTTACACATTAAAAATGTCCGTGGATTGCTATCTAGCTTTAAATCCGTGAAATACCATCTAGCTGTTTTCTAAATTTTTCTCCTCTCTGAGACAGTTATACAATTTTAATGCATATGCAACAACAACTTATTCCACGCTTTCCGTCCGAAGGATCGAGTTTCTACTTTTTATATTAACATTATCTCTTCTGTAATATTTCTATGCTCTATGGCTCAAATTGTTTTAGAGGAGGAAAATATTTTCCAGATTTTTTTTATTACCACCCTATTTTTCACATTTTCGAGATATTGTATTTGAGGATCTCCAATGCACAAAACATTAAATGGTTGGGTTCCCGTCACTACCATTGAGGCGTAGAGAAGCCCATCTAAACCCACTTATGATTATTTTGGACATATGCTTCAATACTAATCCTTCTCAATATTAATTAATGCGCCGTTTCTGCTCATATTGATAAAATAATCAGAATCTTATATTACTTGAATGACTTTTTTTTAAGTATTTGACGAAAATTTAATTTTTGTAAAACTTGGCTCTACTCTAGAGCTACAAAAGAAAATGATATACTTTAAAACGAATGCATTCGACGTGAAGATCGGGGAGCTGTTTGAATATATTAAAAATGACGTTTAATAAATTTAATCAAAAATATAATGCCGTCTAACTCTCCTATTAAAGAGATAACTATTAAAGAGTTCTAACGACTTGTGTTGTTGGTTCATTAGCCGCGATTAGCTGGAGGCGTCAAATATAACCCCCTATAAGGTAAAAGAAAGCGACACTACCAGTGAAAGCTGCAAGAATCTAGCACCTGACTATTTAGGTTCCACAACATAAAAAAGGGTTATTAAGTGGAACTCCAAATGAACCACAACCTGAAACTAGTGAAATAGAGGAACAAGAAGAAAAGATAGCAACAATACCTTCAGTTTATAATTGGTGAACCCAAAAGTCCCTTTCAAGGAGAAGTCTCTCTCAAGCAAAATCCCTTTCCTAAGATGACTCAAGCAGAAGAACACCCTCTCAAGAAGATGCTTTCAGAAGTTCAAGAACCCTACAAGAAGAAATTCTTCGCAGAAAAGGAAGATTCAAGAAGATGATAAAGACGAACTACTTCTACTGCATAACGTTTCTCCGAGAAAATAAGTGGACAGCACACAGTAGCAATCCCCAGCAGATGATTAGGTCACAAAAGAAGACTCAAGCTCTATGCAGATTAGTAAAGACGCTAGCAGCAGCCACACAATTAATCTCAGGCCTACCAGCCACAGTTTAGAAACATGCAGATTGGTGGAGACAGGAACATTAGTTAAGCAGTTAATACACAGGCCTAGTAGCCTCAATTTAACGTGGCATTTTCCGCCAACACTATGATAACTAACTACACTTTCTACGATAGGACTTACAGATTACTTCAGATGAACTTCCATTTTGTTTCTTCAACTCTCTGGTTGTAATAGAAGAAAGATTCATTCATGAATGGTATTTCGTGTAAATCAATTGACGTCTCATACCACTGCTACTATATATGGATGAATAACCTAAAGAAGTGAATCATAATCAGTATATATTTGGTAGTACGTACAATACAATTGGTGGCCAAACACCACTGCTATGTGATTTATATTGGTTATCTTGGAAAAATGGAGAGGAATCAACTTCGATATAGTGATATGTTTACAACAATTAAAGAACGTCATACCACAATCACTATATTATTTTCATTCAAACTGTATTCTTCTCTGTGATTCATATCTCCTTCAAAATTGTACCAGATTCAACATTAAACTTCATCCATTTCTCACGGATGGTTCTTCAATTCGCTTTCACGGATGGTTCCTTAATCGGATGTATATTGGCCTTCATGTATGGTTCCTCAATCGGATGATGATTCGAATTCACAGACGGTTACTTCAGATTTTCACTAAGCAGGAAATTTCTCCCAATAGTGCAGGCGTTATTTGTCAAGCTATTTTAAATATTTTGGTTTTGCTTTTCTTTTCTTTTTTTTTTAAAAAAGAAATTCAATATAAGGGAACTCCCTTTTTTAATAGTGGGAAAGACTATTTAAAAGTAGTACCTTTCGTTCATATTTCAACACATTTTTTTCTTCTTCTAAAGTTATTACAACTATTTATATATATATATATATATATATATATATATATATATTATATATATATATATATATATATATAATATATATATATATATATATATATATATATATATATATATATATATATATATAATATATATATATATATATATATATATATAACCAACATAATACATATAATATATATATATACATATATATATATAGCAAATATAACTATATATATATATATATATAATAACCTTTATAACATATATAACTGCTCTTAATATATATATATATATATATATAACATATAACTATATATATATATGCTATATATATAAGGGAGATTTGACTGACTAGAACGATAGCTCGGATCAAAAGAATTTTCACAGGTAGCCTCTATGATAAAAAAATAGACGTTTTAGAGGTCAGAAATGTAAAAAAAAAAAAAAAAAAAAAAAAAAAAAAAAAAAAAAAAAAAAAAAAAAAAAAAAAAAAAAAAAAAAAAAAAGCCTATTTAAGACCATTTATACGTTACTCGTTAAAATAAAAAGACTTTCTAATATTATTTATTTTCAAAAAAAAATACTAATTGTATATGCACCGATGGAAGGAGTGAGTCCTCAGCCTTCCGGGGGAACACGGGGTAGGACTATTTCCCCCTCCGGGGAGAGTCTCGGAAACCCCGCTCTTTGGTGTTTGGGTGTCGCGGGGCTCCGCCCCTCCCCAGAGGGGTATGGAAAACGTCCCCCTCTGTTTCCGTGTCGGGCCCCCACCCATTGCCATGTAGCCTGCTTTACAAATAATATATAACCATATAACTTATATTATATATATATATATACTTTTGCACTGCTGCTTATATATATATATATATATATATATATATACTACTCTTTCTCTTCTATATATATATATATATATATAAATATATATATATATATATATATGTATATATATATATATATATATATATATATATATATATATATGCTGCTATATATATATATATATATATATATATTAACCAACATAACCTTATATATATATATATATATAATAACTTATAACGTAACTTAATATATGGCAATGTATGTATATAATAACCAACCTTATATGTATGTAACATATATAGCAGCAACCATATAACCCAACATTAACAGCAACAATAACTGCTGTATATATATGGCCAGCATATATATGTAATATATATATATATATATACTATATATATATATATATATATATATATATATATATATATATATATATATATATAAGTGATATAATTTCGCCCCTAGAACAAGTAAAAAAAAAAAAAAAAAAAAAAATCAATTTCGACTCCTAGAAAATTTATTTATGTATAATAAGATGCTACCTGTGAAATTTTTTTTTTAGCCGAAACTCCGTTCCGTGTGGGCGTTAAGTAGCTTTTTGTCATATATATATATATATATATATATATGCTGCCTATATACTATATAACTCTGTATATAGCAACCTTATCTCTTTATATATAACATATATATATATATAACTATATATATATATATGAAATTCAGTGAAAACATCATGCATGTAACAAAAACCAAAACAAGCTACAAGGAAAATAAATAACATTTTATTAATCAGGAGACATTTTTATCCATGAAATTTAAAAAAAAATAAAAAATAACGCATTTGAAAAATTTAAAATAGTTAAAAATGTTGGAAAACTTGTATGATATTACCGTTTTCTGAGAATACGAAGAAGCTCGAGTAGTGTGAGTAAGCACTCAAAGGTGCCAAATGTTGAATTTTTTCTTTTTTAATTAAAGGATATCCCACGGGTAAACAAGAACGATGGATAGAGTTGGGGTTTCTTGGCCTACCGGTGGATGACGGGGGATTTCGTCCCCCCCTCTGTCCCTCAGTCGGCTCGAACCCCCAAAAAAGGATATAAAAAGAAAAAATAACATTTTCTCCAAAGCGTAAAATTAAAATACTATTTGGCAACTCTTGCTCTCGTGAAGTAATGCAGGGATTCAAGGTCAATCACACTGTACGCTTGCCAGATCTAAGATTATACTAGTATTTAAGGTGTTATTAATAAATATTAGAATAATTTTTTTTTTTTAAGTTTCATCGATGAAATTGCTTGTTAAAATCAAAAATAATATTTTTTTCCTGTAGCTGTTATAATTTTTTAGTTACATGCATGATACTTTCGGGAGGCTGGCCATAAAATACTCTAGAAATGCTTCACATTTATTCGTTTTTCAGTCGTAGGCTGAGCATTGCCTGGCTACTTAATTTAGATGATAAAAATATCGTCGATTGCTTAGGGAAAGTTGATGCCTATTTTTAAATATTTCTGACGAATAAAAAAATGCAAAAAAAAAAAAAAAAAAAAAAAAAAAAAAAAATTCTTAAAATTTTGCGCTGATTTCAAATATGTAATTTGTTTTACTGTAGGTGCTGCCGTTCTCTAGTTACATGATGTCAGCTTTAGACACTCTGACCATATATATATATATATATATATATATATATATATATATAT
Source organism: Trachelipus rathkii (assembly GCA_015478945.1). Lineage (NCBI taxonomy): Eukaryota > Metazoa > Arthropoda > Malacostraca > Isopoda > Trachelipodidae > Trachelipus > Trachelipus rathkii. The sequence continues at coordinate 13,689 of JABUQX010067577.1, forward strand.
ATATATATATATATATATATATATATATATATATATATATATATATATATATATATATATAATATATATATATATATATATATATATATATATATATATTATAGAAAAGTAGTTATATGTGTTCATTAAGCCATGGTTATATTTCATATTAGGCTATTTTCTCAAAAGGCTATTTCCACAATATTCAATGTTTTTGTATTTACAGGTGGTGTTTAACGAATTTTTAAATTTTGATCTTGAACGTCCTTTGAAAGAGCTTCTCCAGTCCATAAGAATATCACTGAAATCATCACAATGTGAAAAATTCCCGCAAATTGATGAAATCCTTACAAAAAGTCTGGAAAAATCTATTCAAAATTCAAATTAATTAAGTATTTATGAAGATAATTAACATTCTAATAATATCATCTGTCCAAAATTAAAGTATGCAAATTATATTTTATTATGGGGACCATTTCAATATATATATATATATATATATATATATATATTTTATATATATATATATGTGTGCGTAGATATATGCAATAACTTATTTAAATATTTGTTAACAATATATATATATATATATATATGCTATATATATATATATCAGTGAAACGTATTCCAGATGTTTTTACATGAATTTGGGCAAAGATATATATAAATATATATATATATATATATATATATATATATATATATATATATATATATATATATATATATATATATATATATATATATATATATATATATATATATATATAATATAACTATATAACTATGCTGCTATATATATATATTTGTATGTGTGTGTGTGTTAGATTTTTTTACATGGGTAGGCAAGATATATATATATATATATATATATATATATATATATATATATATATATATATATATATATATATATATATATATATATATATATATATATATATATATATATGTGTATGTGTGTGTGTGTGTGTGTGAGGTGTGTGTGTGTTTGTTGAGTTACGCTATACGATCATAGAAATTGGGGGGAATGTCATGAGGTCCGAGCGCCTTGCACCCTTCAATCTGCCTCTTCCCCTAAATTTGGGCGATGTCCCATTACTTCCCCCAATAATGTGTTTTCAATGTTTAAGAAAATGTGGGAACTAAACTTTTTATATACGTTATGAAAATAAAATAAAAATATTAAATATAATTGTTTATCAAATATTATTGTATTTTTTATCAGATGCGTCCATAAGTAGTGATTTAAAGTTAGTAAAGTTTAAAGTTAGCATCGATAGACGTTGAAGGGGTGAAATTAAATTATTTTTTCTTATTGGGATATATATAT
>JABUQX010067577.1:17500-51269 GCA_015478945.1 Trachelipus rathkii
AAGCCGACGAGGGGACAGAGGGGGACGTTTTCCATACACCGTAGGGGAGGGGGAGAACCCCGCGACACCCAAATGCCAAAGAGCGGGGGTTCCAGGGACCCTCCCCGGAGGGGGGAAATAGTCCTACCCTGTCGCTCCCAGGAAGGCCGAGGGACCCCGACTCCTACCATCTTTGCAGGTTTACTCTTGGGTATTCCTTTAGTTTAAAAAAAAAAAAAAAAAACTGACGGAGGTAGTTAAACTTAAAGGTTTTATATATTTTTTGATCCAGCTTCATTCTCATCCTTCGAGTGTTAGGATCATATACTAGAAATATATTAAAAAAAAAAACACAAAACAAAAAATTCAAAACTGACGGAAGCGTAAAACATAAAAGGTCATATATATATATATATATATATATATATATATATATATATATATATATATATATATATATATATATATATATACTGCTCTTTGCTGCGTATAAACATACAAGGTCATATATATATATATATATATTGCATTTGTCGCTTGCAAATAGACTTGTTATTGAGTTGATCTTGAACGGCTTGAAGAGACTCACTATATACGACTTGCCAAAAGTGATCATAATCATGAACTTTTTCCATAAATATACTCTCTTATATATATATATATATATATATATATATATATATATATATATATATATATATCTACTGATGCTCTTATAGTAGTTTAAATTTATAATTTTTGTGTGTGTGTGTGTGTGTGTGTGTGTGTGGTGTGTGTGTGTGTGTGACGAATGCCATTGTAAATTTACACACTTTTTAAAATTTCAACGATTAGGTGTTTGTTGGTTATGCATTTTATTATCGATCCTGTTGTAAAATCTTGTGTTTTTCATTATTAAATTCTGTGCGGCCTCTATGTTTACTTTTCCTGCTATTTTATTAAAGTTGTTACTGTTCTTTATACAGAATGATTCGATCAATTTTCATTTGTTGTTATCAGAGACAAAAATTATAGGTTGCATGTTATCAACATTAATTCTATGGTTCAGACTTCTCCTATGCTGGGTTAAAGCTCAATTTAGGTTGTCAGAGATTAAATCATATCTATGTTGATATTTGCACCTTTCCAAATCTATAGTTTCGCCAATACATATATCTGTACAATCATGATAGGGAATATTATAAATACATTGCTTACCAGTAACATTGTTAAATTTATTGGGCTTCAGAACTTTTTTAAATGGTAACGAATTTGATGGGGTTGTAACAATATTTTTTGGCAATATTTTTTTTAACATAATTAGGAAGAGGAAACGGGACTGATAAATAGGTAATATTCTCTTCTTGACGTGCTGGGTATGACCATGGTAGAATCTATCCTTTACTTTCTTCAACGTTTTGTTAATAATAAAGAACGGGTATTGCAAGGTTTCAAAAGTTTTGAACAAAAAATCAAATTCTTCATTTAACGCTGATGGGGAACAAATTCGCAATGCACGCAAAAACAATGCCGAAAGGGTACCAGTTTTTGTATTTTTGGAATGAAAAATATGTATATAATTGATATCTGCCGTCGGTTTCCTATATACTGAAAAAGTTAAATTGTCACTAGAATGCCAGTCAACTAAGATGTCCAGATAAGGCAAAGGTTTATTGTTAGGAATCTCAATTGCAAATTGCAGGTTATTATTATAAGAGTTAATGAACGCTAAAATCTCATGAGGATTTTCTTGAAGGGAATAGCGCAAAACTCATCGTCCACCTACCTGAACCAATGAAGATTTGTGAACAAAGGGTAAGGAAATAACCCAGCAAGTCAAGAATAGAATATTACCTATTAATCAGTCCCGATTCCTCTTCCTAATTATGTTAAAAAAATATTGCCAAAAAATATTGTTACAACCCCATCAAATTCGTTACCACTTAAAAAAGTTCTGAAGCCCAATAAATTTAACAATGTTACCAGTAAGCAATGCATTTATAGTATTCCCTGTCATGATTGAACAGATATATTGGCGAAACTATTGATTTGGAAAGGCGCAAATATCAACATAGATATAATTTAATCTCTGACAACCTAAATTCAGCTTTAACCCAGCATAGGAAAAGTTTGAACCATAGAATTAATGTTTATAACATGCAAGCTATAATTTTTGTCACTGATAAAAACAAAAGAAAATTGATCGAATCATTCTGTATAAAGAACAGTAACAACTTTAATAAAATAGCGGGAGAAGTAAACATAGACGCCACCTTTCTTAAAATAAACTGAAATTTATTTTATAATGCATTATAAAAATTTAAACTGTTGTAAAAATTTAACCTAAAATTTTATGAGAACGAGAAAAAAGTAACATGAATATATATACAAATACACATATATATATATATATATATATATATATATATATATATATATATATATATATGCTATATATATAACTATATACTTTATGCAATATATAGAGAGATTTATATATATATATATGCTGCCAACAGCTATGCTTATATATATATATATATATATATATATAAATATATATATATATATATATATATATAACATATACTACTGCTGCTGCTGCTGCTGCTGCTGCTGTATATATATAGCCGCCTTTGCTATGCCTACTCTTTGCTTATATGCTATATATATATTGATTGTAGCGGATATCCGCATCCCGCATCCCGCATCCGCATCAATTTTCACTATCCGCATCCGCAACCTCATCCGCATAAATTTTTTTCCGGATAGCGGATAGTATTCATCAATGAATTATTATGAGTATCGTGTGTGATACTACCTTGTATATATATATATATATATATATATATATATATATATCTCTTTATATATGCATTAATATATATGTATATACTCTATATATATCTTCTTTCTATGCTACTCTTGCTAACTATGCTGCTGCTATATATATATTAAAAAGTAACGGACTTTCAAGGATCCCAGAAACAGTCATGATGGAGATGGGCTGTAGATTTCAAACTCTAAAACGATGACGCATGGCTACATTGCAACTTTCTAAATCCCTAGATACAAAACAAAATTTCTTGAATCACGTGTTTCACAGACTGTTAAATTAATTTGGGATGCCTATGTGATGAAATGCTGCTAAAGGCGGAACTATCACTAGCCAATAAAAAGCAAAAGATAACAGAAACAGACACACAATTACCATCTATTAGCGATATCATTGCCGAATCCATGAACGTTTTTTTGGCTTCTAGCACAAATCTAGCAGCGATGTTCGGAGGTGTTAAAAGACACTATCATTGATCGAAGAGTATCAAAAGAGAAAAAGCTTGAAATCAGATAAAGATCCACTGGTTTTGTGGCGTAATAATTGTAAACACATCTTTCAGAAGTCGCCAGGAAAAAAAATCTTAGCAAGCCCTTTAACAAGTATGGCTAGTGAGCGTCTTTCAGTGGTGCAGATCTCATTTACGACGAAAAGAGAAGCAAACTCTCCTCTGAAAGGGCTCTAAAGCTTTTGTTATTGAAACATAATTTGGAATTATTAATTTAAAGCATTAATATATATAACCTTTTCCAAATGGATAGAGGCTTGGGAAAGAGGTTGGTGGGGAGCAAAAGAGATGTGTCAATGCAACCATTCTCTTTCTAAATACTATGTATATATATATATATATATATATATATATATATATATATATATATATATATATATATATATATATATATATATATATATATATATAACTTATATATACTATATATATATATATATATACATATATGTGTGTGTGTGTGTGTGTGAAGTACCTGTGGCTAAAACTCTAAACAATTAACTATCCGCTATCCGCATCCGCAATCCGCGGATAGTGATTTTACTATCCGCATCCGCAACCATCCGCGGATAGTGAAAAATCACTATCCGCTACACCTCTAATATATATATATATATATATATATATATATATATATATACTAACTATATATATATATATATATATATATATATACTGCTCTTATACTTTACTACTACTATACTATATATATATATATAGAATTGAAATAACCTGCAATCAAATTTGTATTGAAACAACCTAAAGTATTTTCACCTGTTGGGAATCCGAACCTAGCAGATTTGCTTATGTGTTTGACCACCACGCCTCGATGAGCTGAAGAGAACACGACAATACTTCCTATGGTCGGCATGCCCTATTTGGACCATAGAAGTATTGTCGTCCTACTCTTTTGGCTCATCATTAACGTGATGATCAAACACATACTACTCTGCTGAAACCGATTCCCGGCAGGATAATAGAAGTGAGCACTCAGCTATATATATACTATATATATATATATATATATATATATAGCACTGCTATAACAACATATGTAGCATGCCTTCAACTGCTGCTGCTGCTGCCAACAGCCTTAGCAACCTTGCCATGTATAAAATATAGCAGTAACCTTAACCAGCAATAACCCATATATATGCTGCTATAGCTATATAACACTATATACTATCTTTAATATAACCCTTATATATATATATATATATGCTGCTTTTAATATATAATATATATATAACAACTTATATATATATATATGCTGCTATCTTTCTTATTTTATATATATATATATATATATATATATATATATATATATTATATATATATATATAATATATATATATATATATATATATATTTATATATTAGACTATACAGTAAAAGTGCGTATTTCAATGAAATCCGAAGTAGTTGTATATCCAGAGTTATGTGTGTGTGTGTGTGTGTGATTATTATTATTATTATTATTATTATTATTATTATTATTATTATTGTTATTATTTGTAAAGTTCTAATTATTGTTTTTGTTTTTTGTAACTGTTCAAAATTGTTTATATGTTTAATTCAGAAAATTGAGGTTGTTTTAGTAAGCTTTAAAACCTGAAACGGTGTAATTGTACTTAAAAGGCATGCTGTTTTGAACTGTTGATGTGCGGGGCTGGTAATAAAGTAAACAATGTGATTAAAACCATTTTATTGGATCCTCTGCGCATATAGTTTATAGTATGCTTTAGTGATAAGATGTGTTTAATCGGAGCTCCAATGGGCTGAGTGTTGTTTATATTGTTTTAATTATTTTTCTAATTAAGTGTGTTTGTATATTAAGTGCTGCCCTGATTTAAGTGTTTTTAACTATTATGGATTTAATATGTAAAAAATCTGATGTAACCTTATAAATAAACATTATTCGTTTTAATTTTTGATTTTGAAGCTTTTTAGTTATGTTAGTCATAGTTAGTTTTTGGGATTGGGCAATTGAAAGCAATAGGTAGTTTAGCTAGAACTAGGTTATGCTTTTTTTTTTTATTAATCGACTTTTTTTTAACTTAGATTTTTAGCATTTCTCTAACTTGGGATTTAGCGTAACATTTACATATTTGGATAGCCATTATTATAATTTATACATTTAGCTTCCACGTTTTTAGTTGATTAATAGTATTTTTTTCCCTTTTTTGTACGCAATTTCGTGGGAATGAAGGGTGGAGTATGTGCCTATGTAAACATAAATACTCCTGTAACACGTTTCGAGAACACAGAATCTCGAATCTCCTAACTTCGATGTTCTGTGGCTTAAAATCTTTTTTCCTTATGCTACAATAATCTTGTGCTTCTGCTACTGTTCTCCTAACAGAACAGATTTTCATACCTTTTTTGATTACCTTACTACTTCTCACGATACTGTTATATCATCTCATTCAAATACTGAAGTCCTCTATTTAAGGGATTTCAGTGTACGCAAAACTGAACTGTTGGGGTCCTCTCATACTGATTTAGGTGGGGAGGAAGCCGAATCATTCAGTATTCTCAATGATCTGGAGCAACTAATTAAAGAAGCCACACAAATTCCGGATCGGCTAGCCTGAAATAGAATTTTTATGACTTTATGTTTCACCTAGTTCTTCTCTTATTTAATACCACCTTCAACTAGTATCGGCAAATCATTTACAACCTTATATCTCTTAATTTTAATACTTTCTCTCCAGCAGCTCCATCCTGCCCTATGCGTTTTTTCTGTCACTGTGATCAGGCCAATTGGGGGGCATTGCGTTTCTTCTACGCTAACCATAATTGGAGTGACAGCTTTGACTCTGACGCTTCAGCTTCTGCCGGTGAAGTGGGAGCTGTAATCGTTGATTGGATAAGCGGGTTCATTTTTTCTTTGACTAAATCTTTTTCTCCTCAAAATCCATGGTGTTTTTTCTCTGGCCATTCAGACTAGAGACAATGCGTATCGGGTGAGAAAAAATTCTCGTTCTCCTATCACTCTCGCTAATTTTCATTCAGCTAGAAATCGTTGCATTGATACTCTTCGACGAACAAAGCGGACTTTCATTAAACGAAAGTGCGCTGACCTTCTTGGTTCTCCGACTGACAAATCTTCCTGGCCTCTTGCCAAAAACATCTCTAACAATTTCTGTAAATCATCCTTTCATCATCATTTTCGCTCTGATGGTTCTGTTGCTAATACTTCAACTGAAAAGGCCAATCTCTTCGGCCTCCTATTTTCCTCTAACTCAACCCTGGACGATTCTGGCATTCCTCGTCCTCCTCCTTCTCCTCTCAGGTGTCCTATGCTTTTGCCTGGAGTTACATTTGATCGAGGTGCATAGGCTCTGAAATCCTATGGTCTTATAGGAAGATGGAGGTGGCCCAGGATGGTATTCACTCCCAGAGTTTTTGAGGGGGTATAGCTCCGTGCGGCCGCCCCCTGGTTCAACTATATTCTATATATTTTTAACACTTTCCCTCAGTGTTGGAAGCGCTCATGTGTCCAACCTATTCCGAAAAAGGGAAGCCACTCTGATCCTTCTAACTATCGCCCTATATCTCTAACTTGTATTCTATCTAAGACCTTTGAAACACTTCTCAGCTCTCACTTCTTTGACCATCAGGAATCTCATTCCCTTCTTTCCGATCACCAGTACAGCTTTCGGCACTCGATGTCTACTGCGATATATTTTCTTATTTAACAGATTTATGGTTTTCCACCCTTAGGAACAACGGGGACACTTGCGTGGTGGCTCTCGACATATCCAATGCATTTGACCGGGTATGGCACGCGTCACTGCTCTCCAAGCTCCCCTCTTTTGGGTTTCCTCCTTCTCTTTGCTTACTTATGTCTAGATTCTTTCAAATCGCCTAATATCGGCTATTGTTGATGGGACGACTTCTTCTTCTTTTTCTGTCAATAGTGGTGTTCTTCAGGGTTCTGTCTTATCTCTTACTTTATTCATGCTTTTCATTAATGATCTTCTCACCTGCATATCTAACTCTATCCACTCATATGCCAATGATTCGACCCTTCATTCTTAAACTCATTTCAATTCTGCTCCATCTTTTACTTCTAGAATTGCCTCTCGTCTTAATCTTTTCGATTCTATTCTCGCTGATCCGGATAGAATTTCCAGGTGAGATCGTCTCAACCTTGCGAAATTTAATTCTTTAAAACCCCACCTTCAATAAATCTCTCTCTTAAACACCTTCTAACTTTCTTATCTCTTTCGACGGTTCTCTCGTCTCTCTTGTCGACAAAATAAACATCATTGGCCTTAACATAAACAAAAATGTCTTGGAAACCTCACATCACAATTGTTGTTAGGGTTGCCACAAAGAAACTGGGAGTTCTGTTTAGACTGCGCGACTTTTTATCATCTTCTCAGTTATTCCAGCTATACAAGGGTCTCATCCGCCTTTGTATAGAGTACTGCTCTCATATCTTGTGTGGCTCTGGTTTCACCCGGCTTTTGGAAAGGGTCGATTCAAAGGCCAAAAGGCTTATAAACTGTCCTGTACTTTCTAGTTCACTTGACCATCTATCTTTGCTGCGCGATGTTGGTGCTTTATCTTTTTTCTATAGGTACCATAGCGGCAAGTGCTCGAGGGAACTTTCCATTAGCGTACCACCACCACCACCACCACCACCACCACCACCACCACCACCACCACCACCACCTTTACGACACCCTCGTAGCACAAGAGGTGCTGTGTCGGCACATGAGTTTTGTGATGATATTAGCAACTCCAGACTAGTTCGCTGCGGTGCTTCCTTCTTTCCTGCCACCTCTGTTCTGTGGAATTTTCTTCCATCATCTGTATTTCCTACTCAATTTAATCTCCCTCACTTTAAAGCCTGCGTCTGTGCTCATCTTCTTAATTTGTGTTAGATGAATTTTTGAGGTGTTCAACACCCCCTCCTTGAATAGGGCTTTGCCCGTGAGCGGAAGTGACAACTGTCAGAAAAAAAGAAAAAAACATCACGTTATTTAAGACAGTGATAATAAAAACCCAATAGCGACAAAAAATAACAAGCTGTCGTTATTATAGTTCAAAACATTTGTTTAAAAATTTGTGATTTAATTTGAGACCAGCCGCTTCAAAATAGTGAATTCAATATAAGTAAGAACAAAGTTTAATGTGCCAATATTTATTCATTTATTATTCAAATATAATATACCAAAATGACACTTGATAAAATTCCTCCGGGCACAGAGAATGAGTCTAATTTCAAAAACGAAACAGGCAAAATAAATTATCCTACAGGAAAACTAGCTGCAATAACTCGTAAGCGAAACGAAATGAAAACAATTCCAAATCACGATTCTCAAGTAGGTAATGTTAAGCAATTCCTAGATGAACTTCATTCAAAGTTAAAAAATTTATAGAAGAAAGTGAAAATATTTATATTAGTGAAAATAAAAATGATTCTGAAATCGAATAGTTCAATTTATGGTACAAGAAACACTACGAAAAAACTAAAATGTTTATACATTGTTAACAACTGGTTATGCAATAAGAAACAAAGTGAAGAATTAAATATTGGCGATAGTGCTTCGAATATATGTGTCCATTCATTAGTAAGTAAACGGTCAAGTTCAAATCGTAGTCACATGGCTGCTATTAGATTAGATTTATTGAGAGCACAGGCATAGCGAAAAGCTGATGAAGATGCGCTATATTTAAAACAAAAGATCGAAGAACAACAAGAGGAAATAGCTGAAAGATCTGAAAAGGAAAGTTTTGAAAAAAATATGAGCTCAAGAACAACACAAGTCAGAAATGATAAGAGCTCAGCAATTAGTTGAAGAACAACACAAGAAATGACAAGAACGTATTCAAGAGGAGCAAAAAAAGATATACGAAATCAAACTTGAAGAAATTGGAATTAAAAGACAAAATATTTATCAACTACATATGAAACAATTACTAACCGAGTTTGAAGAACAATTATCCCAACAGAGCGCGAAAAGTTTTCGTCATGAAATGAAAGATTCTGAAGATTTGAAAAAATTCAAACCTAGTCCTGAATTTATTTGTAAGACTAATTTTGATAATTATAAAGCTAATACATCCGCCTAACCAACCGACTACCATCCATCCTTTCCACATGACCAAATCATCTCAACGTGATTTCATTTATTCTCTCATTTAACCCTTTTTTTCACACTACACAACTCTCTAATTCCTTATTTTATCAATTCTTCTCACTATAACACACCACTAAGATTGTTCATCTGAACACATTGTACTTTAGATCTATACCTATTATTCTATACCATAGTTTTACTACTATGCATTAACACAGGTAACAACATGCCCTCATGTAAGACCCAAGGGCACTCAAGACCTACTCCTTTACATCCACCAAGGATTAAATTACACCAGCCACCTTCCAGCCATTCACAACTTTCCTACTACATTCTGCATCATCCGTTCACTTATCATCCAACATATATCCTATATATTTAAACTCAGACACTTGTTCCAGCTGCTCACCATCTAACATAACTTAACACCGAGGACTGTCCTCACTCACAACCATAACCTTTCTCTTATCTACGTTTAATTTCAAACACCTTCTTTTATACACCCTGCCAAATCCCTCTTCCAATCCTCTTAAACTCTCTTCAGATTCGCCACACAAACCCAAATCAGCCGCATATAATAGGTAGGGCACCATTCACTCTCTTCCATTCTTCATCATTCTAACACCATCCCCTACCACCCCTACCTCTAATTCTTTCCTAACCCCATCCAAATATAAATTGAATAACCAAGGAGACATAACACATCCTTGCCTCACTCCTCTATTAATATTAAACCAATCACTTTCGGCTTCATTTATTCATACACACGTTTCACTATCGTCATGCGTACCTTCAATTTCATTCAGAAGCCTACCACCAACACCATATATCACTGACACCTGCCATAGAGTTTCCCTATTAATCCTATCATACGCCTGTTGTAAATCCATAAAACCTAAATACAATTTATTCCTCCTCTCCCTCATTTTCTCAATCATTTGTTTCAACGTAAAGATTTGATCCACACATCATCTACCACTTCTAAACGAACCTTGTTCTTCACCAATCAGTCCTTCAGTCACTCGACGCATTCTTTTGACCAAAATACCAGCATATATCTTCCCTACATCACTCAATAAACTAATTCCCCTATAATTCCTACAGTTACTATTATCCCCCATACCCTTATATAAGGGTATTATTACTGCTCTCCTCCAATCCCTCGGAACTATACCCTCCATATATATATAACACTATATATATATATATATACTATATATATATATATATATATACCTGCTGCTGCTGCTATACTGCTGCTATATGGGCGTAGTCAGGGGTGCAGAGGGCACCCTTACCAAATCTTGGCGAAACTAAAAACTGAAGACTTTAGATGTTTGCCAGACGACGTTTTTAGGGTTTATTAGTAGAAAAACTGTTAAAAAAGATACATCAATCGATAGATACTGAAGGGTGTAATTACTACTAACATATTATAAACATACATTTTATATAGTTTTAATGTGTATTCGTTTCATATTGGCTTGAAGTCAACTAGCTGTATGCTTTTATTCAGCCTTCTTCAGACTCGTATTCTCCCTAAAAACTCTCAGTATGTCCGGTAGCATTTTGGCTGAAGCTGCTAAATATATATATATATATATATATATATATATATATATATATATATATATATATATACTATATATATCTATAACTTATATATATATATATATATATATATATATAAATGAAATGCAATAATTTTAACCTTGCAATCAAAATTGTAATTGTAAATACCCCCTAATGTATTTTCACCATGCTAGAATACGATCCTGGACCCTTGCAGATGAGCGTGCATGTGTTTGACCACTACGCTACGACGAGACCCAGAGAAACCGAGAATACTTCTACTGTCCAAGAAGAGCATTGCTACGGTTCCTCCCGCGCGCACTCGAACGTAGGGCCAAACGGGGTACTACCTCACATGGTGAATAATAATACCACCATAAACCGGGGTTATTATGTATAATGAGGAAATGCAATAATTTTTAACCTTGCAATCAAATTTTCTAATTGTAAATACCCCCTAATGTATTTTCATCATGCTAGGATACGATCCTGGACCCTTGCAGATGACGTGCATGTGTTCACTCACTACCTACGACGAGACAAAAGAGAAACCGAGAATACTTCTACTGTCCAAGAAGAGCATTACTACGGTTCCTCCCGCTCGCACTCGGTTACCCTGTTTGGCCCTACGTTCGAGTGCGAGCGGGAGAGGCTACAACCTTGTCTCATCTGCCCTTGAAATGTCAACACGAACACTTCATCTCAGATCTTATCTAGCATGAGCAAGCAATTATTTATTGCTATATATATAACTTTCTTTCTCTTATATATATATATATATACTTTTATATATATATATATATATATATATATATATATATATATATATATATATATATATATATAATAGCATATATATATATCCCTTCAACTTCTTAAAGTTAGATTTCGTACAAAATCAATATGCATATATATATATATATATATATATATATATATATATATATATATATATATATATATAACTGCTATATAACTACTTGCTAACTATATATATATATATATAAGACGTCACCAAGTACGGTTACTCTTGTGATATTTGTCAGAGGACAGTCCCAAAAGAAAGAATGGAAAAGGTGCCTCTGTTCTTTATGCCAATCATAGGGGAACCTTTTCAGAGTCGTAATTGATTTAATTGGTCCCATTATTCCTCCATCATCCGAGGAACACCAATACGTACTCACCTTAGTTGACAGTGCCACTAGGTATCCCGAGGCGATACCTCTCAAGAGTATCTCTGCGCAGAAAGTCGCCGAGAGTTTAATGAGCATATTTATACGTTTGGTCTTGCCTAACGAAATTCTAAGTGATAACGGTACGTATTCACTTCATTATTGATGAAAGAGGATGTAGCCCTAAGATGCTCAACATAAGGCAAATTACCACTTCCAGGATTTTTCATCCGCTGTACCCAGGGGTCACTGACGAATTTGATTAGGAACGTTTAAAGACAATGTCTTAAAGAAAGTGCCGCCTGCCGCACAGTGAAGGCATTTATTCATGGTCGATCCACTAAATTGTTGCCTTATAGGGAAGCCGCCCATAGAATCTTAAAGGGTCTCTCCTTTCGAGTGTGGTATGGGTGAAACGATAAAGGACCCATGCAGATCCTGCTACGAGTAATGGCAGGAGAACATATCGCGGAAAGAGGCCAGATCTACGTTATAAGATACGTATTTCGATTTATAAGAACGTTTAAACGGACTCAAGATATTAGCAGGAGAAATCTGTCAAGAGCACAAAGAAAAACCAAAAAACTTATTTATGACAGAAAGGAGCGGGAAAGGAAATGGAAGAACCTGGGGGATTTTGTGCGGTCTCGATTACCACATCTCATAACAAGATGCCTTAAGAAAGGTGGTTTGACCTATGAAGTAATCCAGAGCCATGTGGACAAGACACATTAACAGTCAGAAGGATGGGGTGAAGTCAATTAAGAGTTACACATAAATCTTTATAAAGAATATCTCTACCAGAGAAGAAAATGATGAGTAGGGATGAGCGAAGCATATCGAAATTTTGAGCAAGTCGGGGACCATCAGCTGGCTGGATAGAACGAGGACGAAAAAATTATCCCCGATCCCACTTGTTAATGATCGATGAGAAAGGGAAAGAAATTTAAAAGATGTGAAAGTCAGTGACTGATATACAGAAGAGAAATGAGAAGATGACTTGATTGAAAATATAATAGCACACAACGAATTATCTTACCTTCATCACCCTCATTTTCCACCTTCAGTTAACAATTTCTTACTTCCTACTTTAGGGCACATCCACACACTTCCTTGCCTACTAAACAATTTCTTTTCCCTTCATTTTGCCCCCCAGATTTGTTGTCAGAATCAACTGTTTCACATTCAACCGACTTTACTAGCGAGCCGCTCTTACATTAATTATCCTTATTGTCTGTTATCACTTAACTTCCTCGGCTCTTATTTTATCTAACTTTCTTCCCGTATCACCTTTCTCTCCATCCAATCCCCCATCTAAACTTAATTTTACTAGGAACAACCATAAATGATCGATAATCCCCATTCCTAACCCGATTACTGATTAACATCCCAAAACATAACTTCAACATCCCTTCTTCACCAACACAAAATCAATCATACTTTTTCACTTCGAGACCATCTCTACCTACACCAACCTTAGTATACTTATGAATACTATTGCGTTTAAGAAAGTACTTACTTACACACATACTCTCTCTTCACAGATAAATCAACCACCATTCCTACCATTTCCATTATTTCTCCCGCCAACCAAAAACACATACCCGTCCACTACCATCCCTTTTTTGATCACCTATCCAACAATTCATCCCCCAACACTATCAATCTGAAGCTCCTACCCACCCCATCCAAAAACGTCATTCAGATTATCACAACAAATCGTACTTCGTTCACTCCCTTCAGAGGACCCCATTTAGCGTCACAACCCCCAATTTTTATATATAATAATTATATATATATTTATATATTATAGTATATATATATATAAATAGTATATAATATATATATATATATATAATACTATATATATATATATATATACATTATATATTTAATATATATATATAAATATTATAATATATATATATATATATAGTATATATATATATATATATATATATAAGAATATATAAGTACTATATATATATATATATATTTATATATATATATATATATAAATTAATATATATATATATATAATATTTATATATATATATAATATGATGATATATATATATATAATATATATATATATATATATATAATATATATATTATATATATAAAAGAGAGAGAGAGATAGAAGAGAGAGAGAGAGAGAGAGAGAGAGAGAGAGAGAAGAGAGAGAGAGAGAGAAGAGAGAGAGAGAGAGAGAGAGATGAGAGGAGAGAAGGAACATAAACAAATACCTTTAGATAGTTGGGGCTCTAGTTCGGAAACTTTTGGGAGGCTTCAGTCCGCAGTGCCTATGGACGGAGCCACCACTGAACCACCTACCTTACCAAAAACCGCACGAGAGGGGTGCGGCACGCGGAGGTCGACGAGAAGACCCACCAGAATAATTGCTAAACTCCACCCCTCCCCCAAAAATTTTCCTATAGAAAGAAACACTGTCCAGAAGAGCCAAATTGACTCGCCCGGAGAATCAGGTCACCACCCAAAACTCTTACATTATAAATATAGATTCAAACTAGACAAAGTCACCTCCCCCCACCTGCACCAGATGTCACAATTCCCAGGACACAATGGAACACCTCCTTCTGGGGTGCTCCGCTCCTCGACGCGGCCCCGTGGCCGATTCTCGTGTTATCTTCCCTTCTCGACTCTGTGGAAACCGCCCAAGATGGTGGCCGGCTTCCGGAAGCCGTGGGCCCGCCAATGAGGATATGGCCAGGGCAGAAGTATGTTAATTTTATAATATTTTAAAAATTATATAAATATATATATATTATATATATTATGTAATGTTGCTCTACTCATCGCCGATATACCCATATATATGTATATATACACCTACTAGACTTCCAACTCGACACCTATATATATATATATATATATATATTATACTATATTATATCATATAGTATATTAGGTTTTCGTTAATTATACTCTTGGTAAAAAAAAAAATTCGTTAATTTTTTAAGATACTCTACAGATTGTCTCCATTTTATGAGAAAATAATTCCGTGTGTCGTTTCAGCTGATTTTGATATGGGAAAAGGGTGCCCCTGGGTCCCTGATATTTATGTACATGAGGCAATTTTGGGTAAAAAATCCCAAATTAAAACATTTTCCATGTGTGGTATGAATTATATGAAATAATACTACAAAAGGTACTTCAAAGAAATATAAAATAACTGCCTCGAGTCATAAAAGTGACGTCAGAAAGGGAACAAAGAGCTGCAGACCAAGAAAAAAGAATCTTGAAGAGAAAAGAACGAAGCAATCGTGAAATTGAAGAGCAAGGTAAGAGAATATTAAATGATTACACGGTTGATGAGTTTTTTTATTGTTTTAGATCTGTTAATGCAAAAATGTACAATATTATTGTCATATTCTGATTGTTTAAATTTTTTTTTTAACATTTTGTATTTAAACAATGTATATACGTCAAGTAACTTAAATCATATATTAGAAATATTAGATTTATCATAAATTATTAAGATGATTTTAAATATTATAGTGTTTATCATTAATTAATAATATTTTATGCTCTCTATTGCTAAATAAGCACCATGCAACAATGCTTATCTTTACAAGAATCGAGTATTATTCATGTGTTTTAGGCCCAGTTAGGTTGATCGTTGGTTCGAGGTTGTCAAGATCTATAATTGCTTCTATACAGACGAGAAGTGGAAATGTCCGTCGTCACCCTCCTAACAGCGATTTGTCTGTCCGAGTGTGGAACCTGTCGCTGGCACATCTACAGATATCCAGTGCGGACTAAACGTCTATGTCACAAGGTTTGCACCTTTTCAGGAGGAGGAGGTGAAAAAAAAGGAAGAGAGACACCACGAAGAAAGCCTATACGTCTAGCTGGTCCGCAGTTTTAGGTACATGTAAATCGAATTGACAGGATGCGGCTTCATATTCTGGTAGTACAACTGAGGCATGGGTCATGATGCTCAATTGCTTATGTCATTAATAGAAACATCCATTCGAAAATTTCAGAAGACCAAATACGGATAAGAACGCGCAATGGAAATAAGAAACATTTCAGGCATACCTCGTTGCAAGCCCCGTCTTGCATTGGGACCGGGAAATTAGTTCCATCGTTGACTGGTACAGAGACGGTCCATAGATTTCCTGTGATTCTTTCGAATGGAAAAACCGAAAAACTCCTTGCCGTGCCTATCTTACAATCTGGTACGGGAAAGGATCAGGCATCTGCGGTATGTGAAGTGATTGCCGAATGGAGTCTCCATATGTATGTCAAAGCACTTAGCTTCGATACTACAGCAACGAACACTGGAAGTGTTAGAGGAGTCTGCGTTCTGATAGAACAATGTTTGGATAGAGACCTTTTGTACCTGCTTTGTAGACATCATATTTATGAAATCGTTCTTAGAAGTGTTTTCGAGGAAAAGATGGGACAACTACAGATCCCGATGTACTACTTTTTAAAAGATTTCAAAGTGCTTGGTCTTGAATTGAAGTTCATAATTACCGGTCAGGAATTGACAACGTAAAAGTAAAGAGTCACTTGAATGAAGGAGAAATATCCCGAATACTTGACATTGTTAGAGGTACATTGAGGGAACAGCAGCCTAGTAATGATTACAGAGAATTTCTAGAATTAACGGCAATTTTCTTAGGAGAAGCACCATCTCATGGAATACGTTTCCGTAAGCCGGGAGCATTCCATCATGCACGCTGGATGGCAAAGCCCTTTATTGCTTGAAAATCTTTATGTTTCGGACTGAATTTGCATTAGCACCGAAAGAGGAAAATGCAATAAGTGATATTTGTATTTTCCTTGTTACTATATATGTCGAAGTATGTTTAAGTGCGACATTTGCTGCAAAGGCACCGTATATGAATTACACATGTCTTTCTAAACTCTCCGACTATTAGGGGATAGACCCTAATATATCTCGCTTTTCTTTAAAAACACTAAGCAACCATTTATGGTATTTAAGCCCTGAGGCAGTGGCCTTAGTTTTATTCGATCCACATTTGTCATGTGTTACGAAAAGGAAAATGGTCGATGCTTTGAATAACGAGATGGAATCGTCAGAGAAACATGAGAAGCGAATGCACATTACAATCGATAACATCCCAGAAATTATTAAGAACGTCCTTGAACAATTTGTTTCAACCAAAACTAAGGCGTTTTTCACTAGATTCGATATGAATGATGAATTCCTTAAGACAGAACCGTCGCTGTGGCATAAAAATGAAAGTTATATAGAATGTCTAAAACTGGTGAATAAACTGTCCATTGTAAAGGACTCGGCAGAGAGAGAGAGGAGTCAAAATTAGGGAGGAGTATAATAAATTACTTACGAAAATCAGGCACAGACAGGAGATTTATGGAGATGTAAGCCAATAGGCAAAAAAGGTTTCAGGTTTGCAGCAAAGGCACATTTCAAAGCACAAAACCTTTTAGCGTTGACGAGGTTACGTTTCCGAAGGGGGTGCTGAGCCCCAAAACTTGGTTATGGCATTGGCTAGACGGTAAATAAGCAGCCGACATGCTTCTGCGAAATATTATATATATATATATTATAATATATATTAATAACAATATATTTATTATATATTATTAATATATGTATATATATATATAAATATAAATATATATATATATTATTAGTCTATAATTTATATATGATATATAATCATACTTTCTATATATATAGTATATATATATAATATTATATAAATATAATATTATATACTATATATTATATATTATATATAATATATAATATAGATTATATATATATTTATATACATTAGGTATTATATACTGTGCTTCTATTCTAACGAGGTACGTATCTCTGCACCTCGTAGGGACCCTGAGCCCCCTTAAAGTTCTTAACTGGTAAAATTTGAATTTTCGCTGTAAAATTTCGTTGCTATTTATGAAAAATAGTTTTAATAATTATATTTATATATTATTTATATATTATATATGTATATATGGTATTGAAATACCTACACAGTTGCTCTACGTTATTATAGACATGGAACACTCTCTTAGAAGGAGTAGTCTTCCACCTCTTCTCATCTACCATTATCATACCTGTGCAGTAACTATCCAACACGAAGGTAAAAGATTAATAAAATAGCTCGAATAGTATGTTTCATATTATGACTACTTTTTGCACCACAATAAAGTCATAAAAGAAAGTCACAACAAATATGTTTTGGGGCGGTGTGAACGGATTTAAATGGATTGTAGATTAAGTTTCAATGGGAAAAATTGATTTCGGTTCGCGAACATTTCGGCTAGAGAGCCCGAGTCAAAGAATCTAAATTAACGTGCGTGACCCGAGGTACCACTCCGATATTTACATCATATAAATGCTATACTATTATAATTTATATATATATTATATTAATAATAATATATATATTATATATATTTATATATATATATATTATATATATTATATATATTATTTATATTATATATATATATTTATACTATATGATCAAGTCTATTATTTATCTGAGTTTATATATATTTGGGCGAGGTAAACATTTTTTATTTGGATAAACTCATAATAAACTGTATTTGTGAATAAAAGTGAAATAAACTATGTAATAAAGAGTTTCACACCTTTAAAAATATTTTAAAAAAATTTAATTGTTTAAATCTATGTAACTAACTACGTAACATACCCTTACTTAACCTAACAAACATATTAGTGCATATTTATTCCTTTCCATTTTTCAATAAACAAATTACAAATAAAATTGCTGTAACAAATAAGTTATATAAATAATGTAGAAAAAGGTCAACTTTTTCGCTATGGCGCGCTGCTCGTACATTTTGTTCGATAACGTAAATTATGAAAAAAATTGATTCGGCTTTCATTAGTCATAGGTAATAGACATGAGCATATATATATATATATATTATATATATTATATATATATATATATATTTTATATATATTATATATATAATATAATTATTATTATATATATAAATATATATATTTATATATATATTATATAATATTATATATATATTATATATAATACAAAATATGCTCGTGTAAACTTGGCATGGAGGGGCTGCAAGTTTATATATATATGATATATACTATATATATATTAATTATATTATTATATATATATATATTATATATATATATTATTATATATAATATATATATATATATACTATTATATATATATATATATAGAGAGAGAGAGGAGAGAGAGAGAGAGGAGAGAGAGAGAAGAGGAGCAGCGAGTAAGTAAAGTTGCAGGAGTCGCCGTTGATATAATATATATATTATATATATTATATATATATATATACTTATATATTATATTATATATATATTAGTATAATATAGTTATATATATATATTATATATATAGATATTATATATTATTATTAATTATATATAAATATATAATACAATATATATATTATTAATATTTATATATATTATTATAATATATATTTATATATGATATATTATATAAATATATATCGGTATATATAATATTATAATATGATATATATAATATATTATATATTATATATATATATTATATATTATAATTATATAATATAGTACTATATATATTATAATATAGTATAATATATTATATATTAATTTTATATATATTTATATAATAATATATTACTATATATAATATATATAATAATTATAATATTAATTAATATATCTTACATTTTCAAGCCGGAACATTATATATATATATACTATATATATATATATAATATATAAACAGGCGATTCCGAAATAGCTGACTGTATTCTAAAAAAACTAAGGATAGCTCAAAAACTGAAAACAATTTTTGAATTCAGTGCAAGCGAACAAAAAAAAATTTCATTATATATTAATACTTAAATATATAATTATATATATATAATATAATATATATAATTATATATATATATATATATATATATATATATATATATATATATAATAGTATTATTATGATATATATAGTTATATATATAATATTATATATATATACAGTATATATATATATATATATATTATTATATTATATATATTATATTATATATATATATATATATTTATATATATAGTATATAATTATACTATATATATATCTATATATATTACTATTATATAATTATATATAATATATTATAGTCATGCTTACGCCTGGCAATATCGGACAAGAGAGCTGTTTGAACCTCGATAGAATTTTGTATAATCAGATTTTTTGTTGGTACGAAATCGCCAATAGGGAAGGGAGCCTTACCCTTCTTTGAAGGCTTCAGAGCAAAAGTAGAATAAATTTATTCCCTTAAATGTTAACATAACAATTTTAAAATGCAACGCAATTTTAACAATATTTGGGTCTCACATTTCAAATTAACATCACATGCACATCAAGCACAAGTTGTATAAATGTATTATTTTTTTTCTGTAAAATAAATAATTTATTTCAATATATACAATTAAATAAAAAACACCAAAAAAAGAAAAAAAACACACATTCCAATCCCTCTGTGCTGTAATAAACTGATTTCATTTGGTCTTTTAATATACGTCTTTTTAATATGTAAGAGGAACATTAACAAGATCAAATAAGAACTCCTCATTTTGAAATGCAATTTGTATATGAGAAAATCTCGTATGTTTGCTATAACTTCAAAACCGCCAAACTGGACCTTGCTAAATAATATAAGGACTTTGGTATTCTTTTTTTGTTAAGATTGCCATATTTGGTCCTTTATTTTAAGAACTAAATAAAGTTTGGTCTTTTTTCAGGCTGCAATATAGGAGCCCCAATTTTATACTATTGGATATATTGGAAAAAAATATCGTACATAAAATTTGCTGTTGTAATAATTGCTTCTTTTCTTTATTTTTTTGTTAATTAACTGTTTTTTTTTTATGTATTGAAATTGTTTAAAAATTTCTTTCATTTTATATTGACAAAAATTTTATATTTCATCACATCTATGCTGGCTTTTAATTTGGTTAGGGGGCTCCAGCGGAGCCAAAAAGACGAGCCGGCCACTGTTCTATATATATATATTTATTATCTATATATTATTATATATATTATTATATATATATTATACTATATTATATATATATAATATATATATATATATATATATAGTATATTATATATATTCTATCAGAAGCATGTCGGCTGCTTATTTACCGTTAGTAATGGAATTAACCAGTTTGGGGGCTTAGGCGACCCAATTCGGGAGGCAAGGGCATACGTAAGCTTTTCTTCGACGAGGTTTACGTAATAAGGAGGGGGTACAAATTGGAGCGGGATAGACGTCTCTAAACTCCCTTGCTGGAGAAAAAGAAGGCATTGCTTTGAGTTTAAGAACTTTTGTATTATATATATTATATATATATATATATATATATTATATATATATATTATATATATATATATTATTATATATATATATATATATAAATTAAAGTATTTTAGTAGAACCAATTATTAAACTTAAACTGAATAAGATTTTTTCGATAATAATATAGAAAATACTAATGCAAATGTGTGCCTTAAATTTATGTATAGCAGATATACAATGGGTTGAACCAGATCTGTATTTTGGTGTATGATTCAACATGATTTGGAAGGATTTTTTTTTTTCCAAAAATAATTTTTTTTTAAAAGTATGAAATGAGGATTATATACGTTTATTTTCCTCTACTGAACCGATTTAATTTTTTTTGGGGTAGATTTGGAAATGTTTTGGCGAGTTCTTTCTTATGACATTTGTTTCATTAAATTGTCACTAAATATTAAATTGATACCAGAAATTTATAAAAAAAAGAACTAAGAAAAATAGTGTTTATTTCTTTGCCCCCCCAAAAAACAATTTTTTTTAAATAAAACAATTTAAAAAAAACCGGTTACATCTCTCTCTCTCTCTCTCTATATAATTATATATATACTATATATATATATTTATATATATCTATATATATAATATTTATATTTTATATATATATATATATAGTTATATATTTATATATAATATATATATTATATATATTATAAGTATATATATATTATATAGTAATATTACTATATATATTATTATATTATTATTATATTATATAGTATATATATAATTGATTGTTCAAATCGTATTTGCCAGGTGAATTCTACTCAGGTGTGTTTTTTCGTAATTTGGATAGTATTGAAGTATTCATTGATTTATTCTAATGTATTTGGGAATTGGTCTTTTGAAGCAACGAAGCATTTCGCTTAATAATTTTCGATATAACAAAAGAAGTAATCAAAATTTATTATTTCGTCTCGACAGATTTATGAGAGCAGAGTCAGAGAGAGACCTAATCGTATATAATTCCGGCTTTGAATTTATTTCATCTTTCTAGGAAGGTAAGTAACAAATTGTCGACATAGGAAAAATGATCGACATGGAAATAATGATCACATGGATAAAAAAAAAAAAAAACAAAATTGTATTTAGTAGTTTCTCTACGAATTCTTATTACAAACTTAACTAAGTATACCTAACGTAACCTAGCTTTAACCTAACCTAACTTAACTTACTTAACTTAACTAACTTAATTAACTTAACTTAATTAACTTAACTTAAACGTCTAACCTAACTAACCTACTAGCCTAACCTAACCTAACCTACTAACCTAACTACTAAAAACCCTAACTAACCTATATGAACTTACTACACTCAACCCTAATCTTATAGCTTACTACTACCTATCCGCATAACTTAACTATACATAGCATCATAACTAGAGTAACATACACACCACATTGCAGCGGGCTTGTACGGGAATTTTTTTTTTTGGTGTCGACCATTTGACCTGTCGACCACTTGGGCTAGTCTTCCTTTCTAGGCTCATGTTGAGAATAAATAACGTTTCTGTAATTTTTGTTATAGGCTAAGTTTTTGGTTTTCAAATCTCTCATCACAGAGACGAAGATCCTGTGAAGCGGAGCTTACATAGTGCAGAATAGTAATTCTTATATCAACTATAACTGAGGAGACAACGGCCACCACTGATAAGTCGGAACTTAAAAATAATAATAATAATAATAATAGATATAATAATAATTAATATATAATAAATAATAATAATAAATTAATAATAAATAATAATAATAATAATAATAATATAATAATAATAATATGCTCTTCTTGAGCCTTTGAAGTTGCTTATAGACATGATCAACAAGAAAAATCCACATAAGTAAACAAACTTCTTTGTTACATGTGTTAATGTATTGTTGAACTATGGTCCGGAGTAGAGGTATAGCACTCTAAGGTACAAAAGTGTTCAGATGGACACTCTTAGGGGAGCAGTAGCTTAAAGTGATAGAGAGACATATAAGATAAAACACTGGGAATACGGAAACTGTATTAAAGAGAGTATGTGTGTGTGAGAAAAAGGGTAACAAATCACATGAAGAGGAAAATAAATCGTAAAAGTCTCGCTGAGAATGGCTTTGTTATGTGGAAATGGATGGATGGATAGTCCGTTGGTTAAGGCGGATATATAGTGGTGAGTCTGTGGGAAATCGAACCGGTTGAAGAGACGAAGAAGAAAGTGGATTGAGTCAGTAAGGAAATGCCTGATAGAGAGGAATGTGAGTTTGGGCAGAGGCGAGAAGAGGTGCATAATAGGAGGTGAATGGAGAGTTTTTGTGAGGGTGGGTTAATGGTTGTGGGCCAACCTGAGGGCAAGGGATGAACCTCAACATTGACGGCATGCCATACGTGAGGGTCCGTCGCGGTCCCGTGAAGCTATGGGTGATTTTCTGATTGCGACGAGTTCTCATAACTAATAGGTATAAAGGGGGCGGTAAGGCTGGGCTTCTTTTCTACTTGCGTATAATTCGTCTACTAACTTTTTCTGTTTTCCGTGCTTGTTTACGCATCTTACCTCAGTTTTGGGGAGAGAACGTGGGTGATGATATATATATATATATTTATATATATAATTAATATATATATATATATATATAATATATATATAATTCTATATATGATATATATATATTATATAATATATATATATATATTATATATTATATATTATATATATATATTATATTATATATATATATATATATATATATATTATATATATATATATAATATCCCTTATTATTCTTTACATTATATCTTAATATATTTTTAAAAAGAATATGGTTTAAATAACGGAATTGCGAAGCTTTTTTTCTTCCTTTATGTTGTCTTCTTCTTAAATCTGAGCCTTTTAAGTAAACATTTTGCAAAGCTGAACACTCATTAAAGCACCTTGAGTCATAGTTCAAAATAAGCGTGACAGAAACCCCGTCATATAGTATATATATATATATATATATATATATATATATATATATATATATATATAGTATATATATATCTATATTTTATATATAATATAGCAATAGGATGATATATTTGAATGCGTGTATATCTGTTATATGTATTATAGTATTATATAGTAATATATATATATATATATATATATATATAGGTGAAGGTGCATAAGAGGAGAAAATAATCAAGACACTTTTCAAAAAAGTTTATTTTAATTAAAAGTTAGATAAATATGTATTAAATATAAAAATCGTGTTATCAAGTAATAAAAATTTGATAAAAAATAATAAATAATGAAATTAAATATGTGTTTTATCGTACGTCTGGCATGCAAGTTTCTTACGACCTTGAATGAAGTTACGCAATTTTTTTTCGTCAAGCTTAGTAATATTTATTACAGTACAATGTGTTGTCGTATTTTGAATTCTTAAAAAAAATGTTATTAGACAGTATTTATGAAATATGTGGTAATGAGAATGAGTTATTAGCTTTTTTACATTTCAATTTAATATTAACTGAAAAAAAGTGTAGCAAATGTAATAAAAAAACTGAAGTATTTAAAGAAACTTTTTTTTAGATGTAAAAAATGTGGGAAAAAATATTGTTCTGCTCCTAAAGGTTCATTTTTATATCGTTCTCATTTAGATTATTCGAAGGTCTTAAAATTAATTTTTGTTAATGATGTAAGTGCCAAACAATGTGGTTCCATGGTAGGATTTTCCAAACATACTGTTGTAGATTGGTATAATTTTTGTAGAGAAGTTTGTGTGATAGAAATATTAAATTCGAGAAAAAGAATTGGGGAACCAAGTAAAGTGGTTGAGATCGACGAGTCTGTGTTTGGAAAAAGAAAGTACAATAAAGGTAGAAAAGTTGAAGGAAAGTGGGTGGTTGGAGGAATTGAGAGAGGAAGTAATAAGTGTTTCTTTGTCCCGGTGTTGAATCGTAATAGTAAAACGCTACGAGAAATTCTCGAAGAATACATTGAAAAGGGAACGCTAGTAATAACCGACGAATGGAAGGGATATGAAAACTTAAATGATCTAGATCAGTGATTCCCAAAATGGTCAATATCGACCACCAGGAGCTCATACTAACACAATAGAAGGAACCTTGTCAAAGGTATGTAAAAATATGAAAAAAATTGTGTTACCTTACCTAACCTAAAATAACCTAACTTAACTTAACTTATCCTAACCTAACCTAACCTAACCTAACCTAAGGTAAGGAAACGTCTTAACGTATGCAAATCTACCATATCTAATCTTTACTGAACTTGTTCTGGTAAATAAAGTTCTAAAATATTCATTGTTTGAATAGGTTTAAAGAAAATTGCCAAAAGTGTTTCAAAAAAAATTCTTATTGAGTTACCTCTGCGCATTTGACTGGGAGGAGAGCATAAAGGCACAGAAATGTACGAAAATTTTCTAAAAGCTTGGAATCAAAAACAAATTTTAATTTTAAAGGCTAGTATACTATATATTATCCTTATCATAT
The DNA here is from genome assembly GCA_015478945.1 of Trachelipus rathkii. Lineage (NCBI taxonomy): Eukaryota > Metazoa > Arthropoda > Malacostraca > Isopoda > Trachelipodidae > Trachelipus > Trachelipus rathkii. The sequence continues at coordinate 43,525 of JABUQX010067577.1, forward strand.
ATTTATATATATATATATCTATATATATTTATATATATATATAATATATATATATATTATATATATATATCTATATATATATTATATATATATTAATATATATTATATTATATATATATTTACGTTTCAAAATAAAAAAATAGAAAGCTTATAATTTGGTGCCAGAATAGTGTAAAGCTAATGTTGTACAGTTGTGTTGGTTTTAATAAATCGGCGGACGTTTTTTTCCATATTGGAAATAAGGGTAATTAAAAGGCTTTAGATTTTTTTAACAAAATAAAATTGATTTTTAGGTTCAAAATATCTCTCTGAAACCATGAAGCTTAATAAAGTTCTTTGAAAGTCTATAGATTTTCGCGTCCGCTCTTATGCAACTTAATATATATATATATTATATATTAGCTATATATATATATATATATATATATATATATTTATTTATTATATATTATATATATATATATTATATATATATATTAGGGTTGGCGAGCACCGGGTATTTTGGCACACGCCCGCACGCACTCGACCAGCTGTAGCAGCACAGCCCGCACAGCACAAGAGTTTTTGAACTTGGCGCACCGGCACGCACAGCAAACGCACATAACATGGTTTGCGCTCCGACACCGTCACCAGCAGTTGCGCATCACGACGCAGCGCACTCTTACTATAAGCCACTGTGGCTGTACAACTGGTGTGTTGGTTACAGGAATTAAAGAAGTGAATAAAAAGAATTCAATATTTTGATCACTATTTTATTACTTTCTTACACACATATATTATTCATATCTATATATATATATATATATATATATATATAATATATATATATATACTATAATAATATATATATATATATATATATATATTATATTATATTTATTATATTATTATATAATTATACTATATATAATATATATTCGCCGTAGAATTTTTATACTAAACTGCAATTTTTACCATATTTATATATATATATATATTTATATATATATTATCTATTTGAATATATATATAATATATTATATATAAATATATATATATTATATATATATATATATATAATATATTATATATAAATATATATATATATATATTTATATATATATATATTATTATATAATATATATATTATTCTTATAATTTATATTATATTATAATATATATATATATATATATTATATATATAATATATATATTATACCTATATCAAATAATAGTTATAACTATAAATATTATAGCGATGGTAGTACTTTGTTGATGCGTTATATATATACTGGATATTTGTTTGTATATAGTATACTATATTATATATATATAGATTTATGTATATTATACGTGGTATTGCTATGATATATATTATTATATTAGGTTATTTATATATTATATATATATTATATATATATATATATATATATATATATATATATAATTATTATAGGCACAAGTTAAATAGAAATGTTTTTCAATTAATTTTTTTAGTTTTAACTGTTTTATTTATTTATTTATTTACTTTATTTATTTACAGTTTAGGTTAGGTAGGATAGGTTAGGTAAGGTTAGGTTAGGTTTGAGTTAAGGTTAGTTAGTTAGGTTGTAGGGTAGTTAGGTTGTTAGGTTCGGTTAGGTTAGAGTAGGTTAGTTAGGTAAGATTTGGTTAGGTGGCTAGGTTAAGGTTAGGTTAGGTTAGGTCAGGTTAGGTTTAGGTTTAAGTTAGGTTTAGGTTAGGTTAGCTTCTGGTTAGGTTTGTTTTCATAATCTACATAAACCTAAAATTATTAAAATTTTTACATTTTTGAGACCATACATTTTACGGCCTACTTCATTTAGAGACTTTGGTACCTATATATATTATTATATATATATATATATATTATATATTTATATATATATATCAATCTTATATATATTATATTATATATATATATATATATATCATATATTATATATATATATATTATATATATATTATAATTATATTATATAAATATATATATATACTATATATTATATATATATATATATTATATAGTATATATTATATATATATATATATATATATATATATATAATATTTTATATATATATTATTATAATATATAGGTATATAATTATATATATATATATATATATTATATATCTTATATATATATCTAATATATATATATTATATATTATATCTATATATATTATATATATATATATTACTATATTATTATATATTATTATATATATATATATATATTAGTTATATATATTATTATATATATATATATATATAATATATATATATTACTTGAGTTAGACTTGATAGAGTATTTCAGTTATTAAGAGAATTTATATTTTATTTAATAAATTTTAATTTTTCAACACTTTTTCGAATTTAAGTCTTGTTTCTTACGATGGTTATTAGATCGCCGGATTTTGAGAATAGTCTTTATATTTTCAACCGATGCTTGCTGGGATAGCAAGAAAATCTTTAGCTACTTTACTAAGTATTGGGAACAAAGCCTCCTTTTCCTTTCAAAATGTTAAAATGTCGAAATCAATTGTTTTTATAGTCTACCTTTTGATAATATTTTTTGTAAAGTTCGAGTTCATTATAAAGAGTTGAATCTACAGAATGATTCACTATCGCAGTCATTATCGCTAGATTTGTAAGTAAATTGTCAAACATTGATAAACGAGAAGTATTTGCCAAAAATTTATAAATTTGTCAAAGTTTTCGAAGAAAATGGTCTTAGATCTCGCTTTCGTAGTTTAGTTTCGGTGATTCTTTACAGTAACGTCGGTTCGGGATTTTTATATTTTTCTTTAAAAAGTTTTTTATAAATTAGTTTAAATATTAGTTTAATCCAGACTATAGTGCTTTTCTTAAATTTTGGGTTAATTATATTGACTTAATCTAAAATGGGCTTCTCAAGGCAATTTATAATTCTATGATTAACTTCATTTTGGATTTGTTCTTTACCCTTTTCTGTTTCTTCATGCAAATCTTCAATTGATGATAACTGAGAGCTTATAGAATAAACAGTTGGAACAATTATTGAAGATGTAGGATATTACTTCCACACAAAATTTGCGATGATTCTTTGAAAGGTCTCAGAATTTTTTTAAAATTTCTAAAATTATTTTTTCATTTGGTTTTATAGCAGGGATGGAATTTTTTTATTCAAAGCTGCAATTTTCTAACTGCTCTGCCTTGACTGACAGCTTGTCTTCATTGGTAATTGAACTATTCCATCTTGGTTTTACAATCTCTCCGTAATTTTGTTTGAATTATGTGAAAGTATTTTTTTCTGATCTTATGATTGCTTTGTAGTTTCCAAATTTTTGGAAAATCTTTTGAATAAGTTGCAATATTTTCGACTATTAATCCCCACAATGTTTGATGTAAAGTGTTGAATTTTGTGGTTTTGGAAATAAATCGGGATCAATACAAAGGTTTATAGTATGTGCAATGCAAGGTAATCTTTTTATATTCAATTTCTGAAATGCTTTAATAACATTTGTTCCATTATAAGTAACAGCAAAGGAAGGCATTCTAAATTTAAGTTCTTGAAAACACTTTGATATTGAAGCACTTATGTTATCACTTGTATGAGATTTCTCATTTGGAATGCATCCAATACAAAAAACACGCAATTTCAAGTTCATCATTGTGTGAAGTTAAGGCTAAAAAACTGACTTTGGGCATGTCCATAAACTCGATTTGATTAAAGTGATTACTTACCATTTCGGATGGATGAACGACATACTTTGAATTTTTTTTTCATGTCGTCGTAACAAACATATTTATATGAATTACGATCCAAATGCCCCTTCGTGTGGGGCTTGATATCAGGATCGAGAATTTTGAGAAACCTTTTTTCTATATATAAATTTAGTAGATTATATATATATGTTATATATATATATATATATATTATATATATATATATATTATATATATATATATCTATATATATATATATATAATAATATATATATATATATTAATATATATAATATATATATATATATATATATATAGGACAAATTATAGTAACGGGGACACGGAACGGGACGTCGGATTCAAAATCTTTTCACAGGGTGACTCTATGGTACATAAAAAGAGTTCTAGGGGTGAAATGGAATTTTTTTTTTTTTTTTATCTCAGGTTAGGAACGTCGGATTTAAAAAAAAAACTTCACAGGAAGACGTAATCCTAGCACTAACTAACTAACTAGATGAACGCTGCGATTTTTTTTAAATGGCGACTAACTAACTGACTAAAATTGGGATCTTGTTTTTTTCATTTCACCCTAGAACATCTATTTAAAATACATAAGGTTAATTTTCTCTTCTTACGAAGTCCCGTTCCTTATATCCATTACTATAACTTCTTGTCATATTTATATTATAACTTTTTTGTACATTTCTAAATATATAAAAAGTCTGTATGGTTCTGTATATTATATATATATATAGTTATATATAATATATATATGGTCAAACTTACCTAACAGCCACAGATTAATACTGAAAATATTAAATTGATCTTTAAAGTTTAAACATTTATTCTTAAAAAGGAAGAATTTGAGGAGTGAATTGCAATTTTTGGTAAAGTATTAATATTTTTATTATTTATTTTTTATTTATTTACTAATCTTTTTTACTGCGTAATTCAAATTCCATATTACTTACTACTTGGATGTTGTAGGGTAACGTTTTGTATCGAACCGCATAAAACTCACCGACTTCAATATTTTTTAATTTTAATTTAAAAAACACAATTTCCTAAGTTTTCCTGAACTAAGCTAACCTAACCTAACCAAATCTAGCCTAGCTGAAGCTAACCTAACCTAACCTAACCTAAAAAAAAAAAAAAAAATTCCATTTCGCGCCCAGAACAATTCTTATTTTACTTATCATTCAGCGTCTACCTGTGAAATTTTTGAATCTGACCTCCGTTCGCGTGGGCGTTAAAGTAAGATTTTGTCATTATATATAATATAGTATATATATATATATATTATATTTATATATATTTATATATTATTATATATTATATTTATATATTATATATATATATATAGTATTTATAAAGTAACAACTTTAAGAACAGATTTTATATTTTACTTCAAGAAAAACAATAATTCAATAACTAAATACTTACAAAAAAGCAGGAGATTCTACCGATCGAAATGACATCAGATCAGCAGCCACCCATTCCACAATAGCTTAATCAATTGATTTTTTCCTTCTGGAATTCATCTCTGTTTTTTTCACTTTTGAATCAGAATTAGTTTTAAAATAAGATCCCACACTAGAACGTTCATTTTCATTTTTAATTTTCTTTTCTAATTCGTTGTAAAGTGGTATATGATTTCGTCTTAAATGCCTTCTTAAATTGAAAGGCTTTTTATTGATTTTAGAAAAACACAAACGTCATTTTCTTTTATCTGATTTCCCAGTTTTCTCATAGCAGTCGACAAAAGTTTTCCATTTGTAATGTTCTGGCTGCAAAGTATTTTGTGATGTTTCCTGAACAGACGTCCCACTCCATGAGGTTGAAGGTACTTCCATAGTGGATGGTACTTCTTCCAAGTCTGAGGCACTTGAAGACGTCATTTTATTTCTTACCTTTACGTTTGATTATTTTGATAGGCTGTATTTTTAATCAACGTAGTTTTTTTTTCTTAAAAAGCTAAAATAAATATCAGAGATATTTAGTTTTTTTGACAAAAAGATACTGTAATTCAACATATAATTAAACAATAATTTTCTGTGCTAGAATACAGCTTACAATTTGAAATATTTACAGCACAATGAGCACATTCAATATTCTTAATCACTTCCAGCCACTGCGATTGCTATACAACTGAATCCGACTGACGTTAATGATTTAATTTCAAAGTTCGGAGATGCAGACAGCATCTCAGAGACTCTGACCTTGAGTTATATTGAAATGACGACTCGCGGTCTTTGAGTTAGTATATAAAACTCTAGAATATATATATATATATATATATATATATATATAAATATAAAATTGTATATGATATATATATATATATATATAGATATATATATCTTATATATATATATATATGAATTTTGAAAATTGAATCTGGAAAGGGCCCAGCACCGGCACCGACCGCACCAAAAGCTTCGCACCGCGCACCGCACCGCACCAAAAGCTTCGCACCGCGCACCGCACAGTACTAAAAATTTCGCACACGACACTGCCCGCACGACATTCTACAGCCTGCTACCGCGCACCGCGCACCGAACCGCACCGGTGCGTTTGCCATCTAATATATATACTATATATATTATATATATATATATATATATTATATTATGTATTTATATATATATAGTATTATATATATATTATATCTTATAGTATATATATATTATAATATATATTATATATATATATATATATATATATTATTAGTAATGTTTCCACGAACCTCTATCCCATGAATTTGGGGGTTCATTACCGACCGTAGTAGCATCTTGGGCAGAGAAAATTGTGTTACATGTAACATGTATACCCTAAGTGGATTAAAAAGCAAAGATTTCACAAGCTTGATAGCAAGCCCTGCTTTGGCTCAACACATCTGGAAATTCTAGCCAACGTGAACGTACTTGCAAAAAAAAAAAGAAAAAAATTATGTCAAGTTGACATAAAATTTTCCATCAACCTCAGTTCTTCTCATTTATGAAAATTTTACGTCATTATGATTAAAATATCAATTTGAAATAAATTTTTATATAATGATGACATAATATTTTCTTTCTTTGCCAACATATAAATAACAAAGTAAAATCCTTTACCTGTTATATTTAGCTTTCATAAAAAATTGAATTTATATATATCGATATATAATCTTAGATATTATTATATTGTATATATTATATATTATTTATATATATATATTCTATATATATAATATATCTATAGTATATACTATATATATAATTATATATATATAGTATATATATATATTTATAGTATATACATTGTTATTATATACTATTATATAAGTATATATTCTTTATTTATATTATATATATATATATTATTATAAAAAATACTATAATATATATATATATATATATATATTATATCCACTATACTATAGATAGATAAAACAATAGAGTGAAGAAGGCGTAATATAATTTGCCTTAAACTACAAGTTTCATTTTATTCCAACTCATTGGAATATTTTCCCTAAACTAAAAAGGGTAAAATTAATGAGGTACAATCAGAATCCGTGTTTCGCACTCGTAACATACAAGAATCTAGTGATTTAAATACTTTCATTTGGTTAATTAGGGATTTCTAGAGTTTGAGGGGGTTCATGACCCCTTTATCTGAGAATTTCAGTAAGTCTGGTATGAAATTTTATTGACTAAGCAAATTTCAGAGGGGGCCATGACCACTGATTTCCCCTTGTTAAACCTAAGGGGCGTGAAAAATCGAAGTGGTCATTCTTTCTTGGTTAATTAGGTCTAAAATTTTCATATAAAAAATAAAGAACATTTTAAATTTTTGAAAAATAAAAAATGCAGAATATTCAAAAATTTAAACACTAAGAAAATATAGAATATTCTAAATTTTTAATTGAAAAATGTCAAAGCAAACTATATTTTTTTATATCGTTTATAAAAGGTACCCTCGGCGTTGATACTAGTATTTAGTCACAGGAAATTAATACGGAAAAAACAACTATAATAACAACAATAATAATAAGCCGC
>JABUQX010067578.1:0-2500 GCA_015478945.1 Trachelipus rathkii
TAATTTGCCTATATATTTCAGGAAATTCAGGTATACTGATACCAACAGCAATCCTGCTGATTTATTGACCAAAGGTGTATCATTTAAAAAAATTATTGAAATTAAAAATTCTGGGTGAATGGACCTCCATTCTTGTCTAATGATTTTGAAAATTGGCCTACACATGAGCTGTTGAGCATTCCCCCTGAGTGTAAACTTAAGTCCTTTGTACATTGTACTGTCACTAATGCTGTTGATGATGTCTTAGACATTGAAAGGTTTTCACAATTTGATAAGTTGATTAAGATAACTACTTATCTGTTTAAATTTAGGTATATTAAAGTGGTGGAGGCTGATCCCGCCAAATGTGCTGTACTTTACTGGATTAGGCGTATGCAACTTGCATGTTTTGGAAAAGAAATTAGTTTTCTCAAAGCTAATGATGATTCTCAGCCTATTCCCTCTCTTGTTAAAAACCTAGATCTATTTTTGGACGATGATGAAATTCTCCGCTCCCATGGGAGGATTTCTAAGTCTCTTCATTTTAGTTTTGATATTTGTAATCCCATTTTACTGGGCAAAGTACACCACTTCACCCGATTGATTATTTTGAATGCTCATTCCCAAGTTCAGCATCTTGGGGTACAAACTACTTTAAACTATGTTAGAAATAAAGGGTTCTGGATCCCTCAAGCCAGACAAGCTGTTAAAAATACCTTGTCTTCATGTTTCTTATGTAAGAAATATAATGCTCTCTGCTACAATTATCCCAAACTTACCAACTTGCCAAAAAATCAACTAATTTTGATTAAACCTTTCCATCATGTGGGAGTTGATTTCACAGGTCATGTTTTTGTTAAGAGCACAGAAAGTAAGGAGGATTACAAAATGTATATTTTACTTTTTACTTGTTTGAGCATTAGGGCCTTACACCTGGAGCTTGTTCCTGACATGTCTACAGAAAACTTTTTACTTGCCTTTCAAAGGTTCTGCAATAGGTACACTATTCCTTCTCACCTGTACTCTGATAATGCTCGAGCATTTGGAAAATCAGGAGATATCCTGAGTGATGTATTTTATTCCCAAGAATTTTGTGATCACCTTACTAGGTGTCATATTAAGCATATTAAAATTCCTCTTTATGCTGCGTTTATTGGAGCAGCTTGGGAAAGGCTTATTAGGACTGTTAAAAAATGTTTATATAAAACTGTGCAAACTAAAAAACTTTCTTATTTGGAACTACTGACCACTTTATCCTCTATTCAAGATGCTATAAATTCCAGACCTCTCACTTATAGGTCTTCTGAAAATGATTTAAATATCATTACTCCCAATTCCTTTCTGAAAATGCACTCTAATTCGGCTCTTGTCTTTAGAGACTTGGAAGATCCATGGAGAGAGATGGACAGGGATGTTGTACTTAAAAGTCTGGATCAGCAACTTATAACCTTTGAAGAATTCAAAAGGCTATGGTATGAAGAGTATTTGTTGAGTCTCAGAGAGCATAGTAGAAACTTGTATCAAAGTCCTTGGACTAATCGTATAAAGTGTGGCGATGTTGTACTTATAAAACTGCCTAACAAACCTAGACTCTTCTGGATGTTGGGAAGGGTCATAGAAGTGGTTGTAGGGCATGATAAGATTATTAGGTCAGTAAAAATAAAACAAAGCAATGGTAAAACTGTTCATCATCCTATTTGCAACCTGTATCCCATGGAATTGTCTATAACCCACTCTGGGGCAAATCAGAGTGAAAGAAGGGATGATAATGACAATTTTGCTGTAGAAGTTCTTAATGCTGATCCTACTCCTCCAGTTGCTAGGAGCAGGCAGTCAGGTGTTAAGAAAAGACCTGCAAGGAAGGCTGCTGTCAAGTTCAGGAAACTCCTGAAAGAAAAGCTGGATGATTTGTAAATAATAGTTTCCTATTAGAATTAAGTTAGATTTAGGGTTTAGTTTGTATTGGCCTTGTTGTATGAGGCTTAAACTTTGTAAATATGTTTGATTTGCTTTATAATATTGCATGGTATGATATGAGCAATTGCATGTTGTTCTGAACTGAATGTTATGGTTTAAAAGTTGTGTTTGTACATTTGAAAATCATTTCCCCTTAATTTGCCTCCAGCAAATTGTTTTTTGCTGGGAGGATATTAGAAATATTTTATTCCTGTATTAAACCTTACTATGTTGCTATTAACTATTTTAAATTGAACTTGGGGCTTTTTTAAAATGCTTACAAAATTTTAGAATATTTCTTGTCTCTCTATTTACACTATGGTTATAGAGACTTTCTTGGCTGTGAAAATATATTTTGTTTAGCAACAGCGAAAACGAGGCACTTGAAAATTAAGGGTCAATTGAGTTAAATGTGAGATAATATAGCTCAGATCATTTTTGTAGCATTATGCTATTTGTTGAAGTATATACATTAAATTTGAGGAAAGTATTTCTTTTATATTATTAAACATTAGTTCTAGTTAGGCCAAAGTATTTATTGCCATATTAAAGATAGAGGAATCGT
>JABUQX010067578.1:15000-37063 GCA_015478945.1 Trachelipus rathkii
TAAAAAAAAGTATTATTGGAGTCTCATTCTTATTTATAATGATTTGACTGGGACATTCTAGAAAGATAAATGTGGCTTGATTATTATTTTTAATTATTAATTATTATTGGTTGACCTGACATGTCTAGATAGGCCCATGGCTTTTAAAGTATATACACAATGTTACAAAAGATTTTGTTTTGTTTGTTCTGGATTTTTTTTATAGTTTTGTATCAGTTTATGCAGATTCCAAAATATATTTTTAGTTTTTCTCTAGCATCGACCAGTTTTTGTGTTGACGGGCAGGAAGGGAATTACTGGCATCTCATTTCCAGGGTTTTATCTCTTTTCTGTAAAATTTTGTAGTACTCATTTATTTCAATTTTTATTGCTTTTTTATCTCAGTTTATGATCTCCAAATAGCTTTTAGTTTTTTCTCTAGCATCTACTGATTTTGTGTTACGATTTGCATGAAATATTTATTGGCATCTTCTCATTTTGTATTGTGGTTAAATACACGTCGTAACACAAAAACGGTCGATGCTAGAGAAAAACTAAAAACATATTTAGAATCTGCATAAAAAACTGAATAAGAACAATAAAAAAATCAGAAGAAACAAAATTTTTTTTTTTTTTTTTTGTAAAGGTAACCACCATACAAAATAAGATGCTAATAAATATTTCCTGCACAAAAATGGTAAATACTAGAGAAAAACTAAAATATATTTGGAATCTGCATAAAAAACTGAATAAAAAACAAAAAATCAGAAGAAACAATTTTTTTTTGTAACGGTAACCACCATACAAAATGAGATGCCAATAAATACTTCCTGCCGTCGTAACACAAAAACGGTAAATGCTGGAGAAAAACTAAAAACATATTTGAAATCTGCATAAGAAACTGAATAGAAAACAATAAAAAAATCAGAAGAAACCAAAAAAAAATTTTTTTTTTTGTAATGGTAACCACCATACAAAATGGGATGCCAATAAATACTTCCTGCCGTCGTAACACAAAAACTGTCGATGCCAGAGAAAAACTAAAAACATATTTGGAATCTATATAAAAAAAAATAAAAACAAAAAGAAAAATCAGTAAACAAAACATTATGCGGCTTCTTGTGTTATTCTTATTTATTATTTATTATGGGTTGACTGGTACATTCTAGAAGGGCCAATGCAGCTTCTTAATTATTAATTGTTATTGGTTGACTGGGACCGTCTTAAAAGGACCAAGCGGCTTCTTAAGTAATAATAATAATAAAGTAATAAAAAAATCAAAAAAATCAAAAAAATCAAAAAATCATGATTTCTTTATAAAAAAATCGTAAAAAATCAGTTGTTTTTTTTAATTTGACTTTTTTCGTGCCAGCCCTGATATATATTATATATATTATACTATTATTATATATATATATACATATATATATTATTATATTATTATATATTATATATATATATATGTTATTATTATATTACATATATTATATATATATATACATATATATATATATATATATATTATTAAATCATATATATATATATATATATATATATTATTATTATTATTATATATATATATTATATTATATATTTATTATATTATTATATATATATATTATATATATATATATATATATATATATATTATATATATATATATATATATATATATATATATATATATATATATATATTATATAATATATATGATATACATCGACATATATATATTATTATATTATTATTATACAATATTGCTATGTTATATATTGTTACATATTACGTTGCTACTACATATATACATATATGTTATGTTGTTATATATATACATATATATATATATTATATATATATTTATTATTATTATATATATATATATATATATATATTATATGCCTATATGATATATATTTATATAGTATATATATAAAGCATAAATAAATGTATATATATAAACATATATATTCTATATATATATATATATATATATATATATATATATATATATTATATATATATACGATATTTTTTAACCCGATATATTGATATTTTTTTCGATAAAATTATACAATTTGATATTTTTAAATATCGATTATCGATATATCGAGATATTTTTTACTCTACGATACTCGGGCATCCTGAGAGCACAACCAATCACAATGACGTTTACGTGTGTTGCAGGTAATACCTGTGGTGCTATCTAGCGGTTGCAGATAGACCTTATCGGTTTACCATAGGATGCACAGACTCGAATATAAAGATGAGCGTAGAGCTTCTCGATCATGCTCTGTACTCTAGTCAAATCAGATCGAAACGCGCTTGAATTGAAAAAATTGAAAAGTATTCAATCAGAGAACAGAAAATTTGAGTGCCTGGAAACGGCCGAGCGTGCCCGTTGGATCAGCTGACAAATGTAAACAAACTCTTATACTTATATTTATCTATTTTATGAAATAATACGATATATTAGTATCCTCAATATAAAGTTAACTAAAATATTAAAAACTTTTTTTTGGCAAGCCATTTCCGACACATGTTTTGTAAAGAAATTTGTTTGTGAACAAAATATTCATCCGCGCCCGCCCGTTTACTAATTCCCGAATTCGAGGATTTAACAACCGGCGCCTGACTGTGACGTTTACATGACGGGAAGTGCAAACGGCTCGGAAACGATTTATTATAAAGCGCCTGTGTGCCCGCCCGGCTGCAGTCGGGCTTCGGGAAACGCAGCTTATGATTATCTTCCCAGACTCGAATATTTTAATGTGCACGACTTCTCGTCTAATTTATATATATATAATATATATATATATATATATATATATATATATATTTAGAGCATCCCGAAAATAGCCAGGTAATGTAACTAAAAAAAAAAACTACATAACAGAAAATAATGAAAATAATATCATTTTTATTAATCAGGAGAGATATTTTTACCCCGGAAATTAAAAATAAAATAAAAAAAAAATAACGCTTTAAAATTAAATTTGTTAAAAATGTTGAAAAATTTACAGTTTTTTGAGAAATCGAACATGCTCGCTTACTCCGACGGAACAAACAAAGGTGCCAAATGTTGAATTTTTTTTTTTTAAACTAACGTATACCTCCGGGTAAACAAGAAAAAGGCCAGAGTCAGGTTCGGCTCACCGGGGACGACGGGGACTTTGTCCCCCCAGTCCTCCTGTCGGCCTCGAACCCCTTAAAAGGATATAAAAAAGAAAAATAATATTTTTCTCCAAAGCGTACAAAAAATGCTATTTTGGCAACTCGAGAACTCAAGAACTATTGCAGCAGCGTTCAAGGTCAAATCGGTCAATCAAAACGTACAATGCGAAGTGAAAGATTTCTAATATTTAAGATGTTATTAATAAATATTAGAATAAAATATATATTTTTAAGTTTCTTCGATGAAATTACTCCCTGAAATCAAAAATGCTATTTATTTCCTGCAAAGATGTTATAGGTTTTCTAGTGTTACATGCCCGGCCTTCGGATGTTGGCCTATATATATATATATATATAAAGAAGAAGAAGAAGATATATATATATATATATATATATATATATAGTTATATTAAAAAAAGATATATATATATATATATATATATTTATATTTTTTTTTTTTTTTTTTTTTTTTTTTTTTTTTTTTTTGAGTCAGTGAGTGTACAGGAGCCACCACTGCGCACAAAAAGCGGCGATACCGAGTCAGAAAACCAATACAGGGGCAACTAAACAGAACGCATGAAAACGGGAACGCAATTATTAAATCCTATAGAGCAGAGTTAGTTCCCGAAGGAAAGCAAAAATCGCGTCACTGTGGAAATGAAGTGATTCAGACAATATATATGAGAGGCGGGATTGGACAGGTATGGTGTGTAACAAGGGGAAAAGCCGGTCTCTGGAAGCCGCAAGAGTCACACAATCCACGAGAAGATGGCGTACTGAAAGGAGACACTGGGAACGGCAGAAAGGACATAAAGGGGGATGTTCTCATAAGTGATAGGTATGTGTTATATTGTATGGCCAATTCTGCAAACGAGTCAGGACTACCTCCCTGATGCCCACTGGCGAAAAGACGATTGCCAAATCACCAGGGAGAGGCTTCCTACACGCTTACCTTCAGTTTAGCACCACGACGATCCTCCGACAAACATTCCTGTCAACAAGTCGAGGAAGCCCTGTTTGAGTCTGGAGCAGAAATCAGCAGCTGGGAGGTGTTCCAGCAAGATGGACACAGGTAAGTATCGTCGACAGGTAATTTTGCAGGTGGTGGCGCGATAGGCCGCTTTGGTCGTAGCCACCTGTTACCCAGTATACCCACGTGAGATGGAACCCAGCAAAACGTCAAACACTTGTGTCTAGCATGTAGCATACATAGAAACCTTTGGATGATGGAAACCAAAGGATGTCTGGTCGTTAGATTTTGTAGTGCAAGAAGAGCACTCTGCGAGTCAGAAAAAATCGTATACGTGTCAAGCAGATTTAGTGTCAGAATCCTATTAATAGCCAAAGTTAGTGCAACTAACTCGGCCGTAAAGACGGACGCGTCAGAAGGGAGAGTGTGGGACACAGTAAGGTCCGGAAAGACCGCTGATGCACCCACCCCACCCTCACGCCTTGATCCGTCGGTGTAGATGCTCACAGAGCTCCCATGGAGAGCCAGGTGAGACAGAAAGGAAGCCTTCAGTAGAGACGGGTGGTCTCCGGATTTTGATAAGGCAGACAACCTCATGCACACCACAGGGGGCGGATACAACCAATAAGGGCAGACATCATCGTAGTCAAATTGTAAAACAGCCCGCACAGGGAGGCGGAGAAAACGGAAGACAGACGCCACAACCTCAGCAAACGGCCAATAGGCAGGGCTACGAGGAACCTCAGCGATGAGAGGAGTCAAAGCCAATGATTTGGAGACCTATAGGTGGAGAAACAAGAAGCACATAAAATGTTCTCTCTATAGAGACAAGGGCATCACCCCAGCCTCGCCCTTCAAATTCTTCCTTGGTGAAGAACGAAATGCCCCAAGAGATATCCGCAGACCTCATTCTGTATCGGGTCGAGAAGGCGCAAGTACGCCGGGGACGTCTGGCCATATATCGCACACGCATAATCCAACTTTAACCTGACCAACATGATCAGCAGACGAAGCATGACCTTACGATCAGCACCCCAAGATGTAGACGTAAGGTGGCGCAAGAGGTCCAATGAGCGGCGGCAGTTAAGTTTCAAATTGAGGATATGAGGGAGATAAGTCAGGCGAGCATCCAATAACAGACCCAAGAACCTCACCTCCGACACAGGGCGGATGGGGGAGCCATACAAGGTCAGCAAGGGAGACAAATCACCCCTACGATCCCGCTTACCACCTCTACGGAAAAGCACGGTCTTCGTCTTAGTGACGGAAAAAGTAAAACCCCGTGAATCACTCCACGAAGTCACCCCATTGACGGCCAGCTGCAGCTGACGTTCCATACATGAAAGTTTCACTCCAGAAACATACAACGCCAGGTCGTCCACATAGAGAGAGCACCGAACGGAAGATGGGATGCTAGCAATGACACCATTGAAACCGACAGCAAAAAGCAGAACGCTGAGCACACTTCCCTGCGGCACCCCCTCGACCATGTCAAAATGACGAGACAGAGTGGTACCACAGCGAACCCGAAAGATCTACCCGACATAAGAGACTGAAGGAAGAGGGGAAGCTGTCCCCTAAGGCCCAGCGAGTGCAAGCTATGGAGAACTCCCATTCTCCATGTGGAATCGTAAGCCTTCTCGAGATCGAAGAAAACAGATAGGACCATTTTATTAGAGGAGAAAGCCTCACGAATATCGTGGTCCAACCGGAGAAGAGGTTTCTGTGTGGATCGATGATTCCTAAACCCAAACTGATGGGCGGAAAAAGCACGCAGGCCCTCCAACGTCGGGAGAAGACGATTAGCCACCATCTTTTCTCCATCAACTTACAGGTGTGACAAGTTAGAGAAATGGGACGTTGGTTGTCCGCGATTGTAGGGTCCTTACCTGGTTTGGAAATGGGAATGGTATAAGCCGTTAGCCAAACTGGGGGGAAGACCCCCTCCACCCAGACTCGATTATATAAAGAGAGGAGAAACGCCGAAGCAGAGGCATGGAGATGACGTAACATTTGGTAGGAGATACCCTCAGGGCCAGGCGCTCCATCCTTACAAAGGCGGAGAGCCTCCTGAAATTCCGCCCTCGTGAACAATCGATTATAAGAAGGATCCTCACCAGGAGGAACAGAAAAGTCCGGGAATTGAGTGCGGGCGCGGATCGATCGGAAAGGCTCACGATACCGAGAATCGCTGCAGCAAGCAGCAAAATGGTATCCCAGCTCATCGGCAACCATGCCCGGAGCGGAAATGATGTCACACGGGTGCGGGCCACAGCTGATGACCGTCGGTGGCTCCCTGTAGTGCTTGTAACCAGGGTTGAGTCGGAGTTGAGGTGGACACGGGCAGCTACCGCGTGTAACCGAGTTGGAATGGGGATATGGGTGAAAGGAACCGATTCGTGGAACAGAATCGCCGCACCACCCCTATCATTAGCGCCACGATTTTGGGAAGCGAGAGGCAACCTGTATTTGGACGGCGGCAGAAAAGCACGGTTACGCAGTTGCAATTCTTGGAGGCAGATGACCTTTGGAGTATGCAATTCAATAAGTCTACCCAACTCTTCGAAGTTTGGGTAGTAACCACGGCAGTTCCATTGAAGAAACTTAGTCATTGAAGAAAGAAGACGAAGCGATCAGTCCGCAATGCGGTCAGTTACAATCGTTGATATGCGATGGGCGTCAGCTTTCTTTTTAGAAGCACGCGACGATCGAAGGCGCGGGTCACTAGATGGCCCACGAGGGGGCGCTTTATAGCCCGGCGGAAGAGGAAGGTCATGGAGAATTGACACTGGAGGTTTATCCTGAGATAGAGAATGGTCGCTCCCCACCACAGCGGGAGAGACCCCGTCAAAAAGACGGGCTAAACCAATCTCCACATCAGAGGGTCTCAGAGAAGATCGTCTCTCAACGGGGGAGACAGGGGAACCCCCAATATCGTCCAGGACGGGCGTAGAAGGCACAGGTGTATCACACCGCTGAAGACTCGTTATGGACGGAGTCTCATCAGGGATGGCAAGAGGAGGAACCAGACAAGGAACGGGGGAGGAGGCCCGAAGCACATCCTCACAAAGTTCAGCGTCCTGCGGGGGCAGCCCAGAGAAGGACAGCGGAGCCGAGGCAGGGGAGGATACAGTGGTATCTCCCCCAATGGCTCCGGAATCCCCCCGAACAACAGGGGACTCGGACTCACCGTGAGGGAGCACAAGAGGTACAGTGGGGGGTGGGACCTGGATCCCAAGTTGGGGAACCTCAGAAGATGTAGAGTCGGTGGTAACATTCATTGCGATATCAGAGTAGGACTCGGAATCGCTGGAATAAGGAACTGGAGGGTCGGATGCAGAAGCAAGGCCCGATAAACTATCTGGGATAGCCGAAACAGACGGAATACTTTCCACATCACCATGGCGTTTCGAGCGACGGGCACGTTTGGGCAAACCACCAGGAGACCCGGTCGGACGGGCAGAAGGCGAGGATTTTAAGAAATCTGTCGCCCGATAGTGAAAAGAGTAATGGCGCCTCGCAGAAGGAGACGTGACACGTTCAGGAGAGTCCACAATACTAGGAGAAGAACGGTTCAGCGGTTTCCCAGGAGACACAGGAGCCGGACGTTTACGGGAAACAGGCGGCAAAGGAGAGTCATCATCGAGCAGTAACGCAGGGGATGCTTCCAAATCAGGAGAAGAACCAGAAATTGGAGAGCATACAACCCTGGGTGCGGCATGAACTTCAGCCGAAGCCACACCATAGGAAATGGAGGTAAGGACTGGGGAGTTGTGATGAGCGACAGTACGGATCATGTCGGGAGAATGCGGGGGCAGTTCGATTGCAGAGTAGAAATGTGCAACCCAGTAGTGGGTACAGTATCCGATCGAGAGAGCTGCGAAGTACGTAGAGGCGCAGGAGGTGCACGAGGGCGATGGGAAGGTTGGGCGGTAGAAACCGGCCTAGTCACAGCGGCAAAGGAGAGAGGCAGGTGTGAAAGTTTCTCCCTAGCGCGAAGAGAGGCTTCACGGCGATCGAGCTTGTGTATGGTACACTGTTCAAGAATCTCCTTTTCCAAAAGAAAAGAGGGACAGTGCACAGATGACGCCTGATGAGAACCTTTGCAATTCGGGCAGCAAGGCGGGTTTTCGCACGGAGTGTGGAGAGTGTCACCACACCTCGGACAGATGAACTGCGGAGATCTACAATATTTTTGAGGATGGCCAAATTTATGACATTTGAAACATCTCCTTGGGTGCGGGATGTATAGCTTAACCGAGTGGACGGTGAAACCAATCTTCACCCTGGTCGGAGGGAATGGTACACTAAAAGTGAGAAGAAGACGAGGGTTGGACACAGTGGGAGTCTCCTTATGAGGAGGGAACCGGTAGACATTTGTGACCGGAATATGTCGCTTTGTAAAATGTTCGAGAATGGCCTCAGGATCATCGGAACGGACCTCCGGAGCATACACTGTTCCTTTAGATGTATTGCGAACATCGTCCGGCGTGGAGACAACCGGTAGATCGCCCAAATATGAAAGAGAAGCCAATAACTGACTCTGATGTCGAGAGGCGGCACGAACGAGGAGAGAACCATTCCTCATGGGAGTCGCCTGATGATCGGTCGAACTGAGAACGTAGTCCAACGCGTCACTGAAGACGAGATGGCTAGGAGACCTGAGAGGTTGTGAAATCGGCGAACTAAGATAAAAGTACAGAGGATAGGTGTGTCATTAGTGGGGCCACCCAGTTGGGAGGGTGGGTTCGAGAACTGAAACCGTTCAATAGGTCGAGGAGCGAGTAGGCGGTCCCAACGGGTGAGGAGAAGCCCGATTCCTCTGGTGACGCGATTGATGAGGTAACGCAGGTACAGATTGCGACACAGTCTCACCAGAAAGATGAGGAGGGTCGACTAATAAAGCTGGAATCTGGGGTGTAAGGAGGTTCGCTGGATGATGGTGAGCAGCACGAACCATTTCGTCTACTAGGGCATCAAAGCCCTTACTTGGTCCCGGCCTAGGAGGAGCCAGGGAAATGCCAGTAGGGGGAACCGACTTTAGATGGAATCCGCCTTTCTTTAAAATCGTATTTTTAATTAAGGGCGTATTCATAAGTTAAACTCCTATTAAAGATACTTCTCCACCGCAATAAAAACCAATAATAACAATAAAACAAATGAGACATAAAGAACAATATACCAGAGGAAAGGGAAGGGAAAACTATACCTATGGGAAAGTGTCTTGTCCACTGCAGGAGGCCCAAGGCCAGAACCCAACACAACCCGCCCCGAAACCTCCCATCCCATAGAGGCAGCGGATGTGGGCTCGGAATAGCCACCTGGAACTCATGACAGTTCCCTCCCAAGGAACCATGGTACCCGAACGCGAAGCCCAGGATTATACACCCAAGTGCAGGACAGACTCCTCAGTGGTTAACCCCAAGGTTCAGGACCCCAAAAATAGGCGGCCCGGTAATAGGCGGAAAGGACCGGTTTATAACCTGTACCCTCATCCGCGGGGGATGGAGGTGAGGACGGACCCAGGACCCAAACAGGAACAGACACCCGGAAAGCCATAAGGGCCAAGTGAAGGGAAGAAAAAAGGGGAGGGCCACTCAAAAGAGGGAGGAAGTACGTACCACAATACGTAAGGGGGAATGGGAGGCAAATGAACCGAGAAAACAGAAGCGGGAAATACAGAAGGGATATCTGAACCCCCTCACCACGTTAAGGTGGGCACGTTATCGAGGATATATATATATATATATATATATATATATATATATATATATATATATATATATATATATATATATATATATATATATATATATATATATATATATTATAGCATCTTTCTGTGGCGTCTGGTGGAAGGGGGCTGTGACCACCACTGATGAGTCCAAAGCAGCCCCCCGGGACGAAACGCCAATTCATCGCGACAACGCTCACTCTCTTCAACATCATCTAGTTTTCATCAGCTAATGAAGGTGGTTCTCAAGGCAACTCACTTACCCCCTTCATATTGGTGACCACCGGAGTGACTAGTGCCACTGGAGTGGCACAACGAACACCAGCCAGCATCCCATCTTCTCTCAAAGTTGTTCGCCATGGTAAGACATTTCGTTGTAGAGTTTGTTTTACCACAATCGTTCAACGTGGCATTACATCAATTCGTTTCTTCGCTGGACGCTGCTCTGTTCGGTCATCCTGTAACACCTGTACTGTGCTTCTCACTGCAGGTGCAGACCAACCACGTAAGAGTACAGAGTGGTCAGAAGCCTTCTCAGTGTGAGCTTTAATGTGTGCACACCTAGCTCTCTTCATCTGACAGCCGACCGACGTCCTTTTTCAGGCGCAGAGCGGGAGTGCCCGCGGCATTGTCATTGGGAGTCTAGTGGCGTCTGATGGAAGGGTTCGACCACCACCGATGAGTCCAAAGCAGCCCCCGGGACGAAACGCCAATTCATCGTGATAACGCTCACTCTCTTCAACATCATCCTCAGATGGACTATATGAAGGTGGTTCTCAAGTCAACTCACTTACCTCTTCATAAATATATATATATATATATATATATATATATATATATATATATATATATATATATATATTATATATATATATATATATATATATATATATATATATATATATATATATATATATGTAGTACTACATTACTAACTATTGAGCATGTCTTCTCTCAGACAGGGTGGTGGAACGCAGATTGCGCTCGGGCTAATCGTGCTAAACGTCAACTCTATCGCTCTTACAAGAAAACGCCTACACAGTCTACGTTGATCCTCTTTAAGGCCGCTGCTGCTCGGTCTCGGTGTCTAAACAGAAGGACCAGGAAACAGTTTTTTCGAACTTACGTTTCCACGGTCAAATCATCTACGCCATTGTCGTCGGTGTATGGTGTTGTGCGCAAAATTTCTTGCAAGCACTACAGGGAGCCACCGACGGTCATCAGCTGTGGCCCGCACCCGTGTGACATCATTTCCGCTCCGGGCATGGTTGCCGATGAGCTGGGATACCATTTTGCTGCCTGCTGCAGCGATTCTCGGTATCGTGAGCCATTCCGATCGATCCGCGCCCGCACTCTTTCGTTCCTCCCGGTGAGGATCCTTCTACAATCGATTTTGTTCAACGAGGGCGGAATTTCAGGAGGCTCTCCGCCTTTGTAAGAATTATATATATATATATATATATTATATATATAGATAGTATATATATATATATGAAGAGTATATAGCATATATCTGGTGAGGATCCTTCTTATAATCGATTGTTCATGAGGGTGGAATTTCAGGAGGCTCTCCGCCTTTGTAAGGATGGAGCGCCTGGCCCTGAGGGTATCTCCTACCAAATGTTACGTCATCTCCATGCCTCTGCTTCGGCGTTTCTCCTCTCTTTATATAATCGAGTCTGGGTGGAGGGGGTCTTCCCCCCAGTTTGGCTAACGGCTTATACCATTCCCATTTCCAAACCAGGTAAGGACCCTACAATCGCGGACAACCAACGTCCCATTTCTCTAACTTGTCACACCTGTAAGTTGATGGAGAAGATGGTGGCTAATCGTCTTCTCCCGACGTTGGAGGGCCTGCGTGCTTTTTCCGCCCATCAGTTTGGGTTTAGGAATCATCGATCCACACAGGAACCTCTTCTCCGGTTGGACCACGATATCCGTGAGGCTTTCTCCTCTAATAAAATGGTCCTAGCTGTTTTCTTCGATCTCGAGAAGGCTTACGATTCCACATGGAGAATGGGAGTTCTCCATAGCTTGCACTCGCTGGGCCTTAGGGGACAGCTTTCCCTCTTCCTTCAGTCTCTTATGTCGGGTCGATCTTTCCGGGTTCGCTGTGGTACCATTCTTTCTCGTTATTTTGACATGGTCGAGGGGGTGCCGCAGGGTGTTCAGCTTTTTGCTGTCAGTTTCAATGGTGTCATTGCTAGCATCCCATCTTCCGTTCGGTGCTCTCTCTATGTGGACGACCTGGCGTTGTATGTTTCTGGAGTGAAACTTTCATGTATGGAACGTCAGCTGCAGCTGGCCGTCAATGGGGTGACTTCGTGGAGTGATTCACGGGGTTTTACTTTTCCGTCACTAAGACGAAGACCGTGCTTTTCCGTAGAGGTGGTAAGCGGGATCGTAGGGGTGATTTGTCTCCCTTGCTGACCTTGTATGGCTCCCCCATCCGCCCTGTGTCGGAGGTGAGGTTTTTGGGTCTGTTATTGGATGCTCGCCTGACTTATCTCCCTCATATCCTCAATTTGAAACTTAACT
Organism: Trachelipus rathkii; assembly: GCA_015478945.1. Lineage (NCBI taxonomy): Eukaryota > Metazoa > Arthropoda > Malacostraca > Isopoda > Trachelipodidae > Trachelipus > Trachelipus rathkii. The sequence goes on from JABUQX010067578.1 coordinate 27,393, forward strand.
GCCGCCGCTCATTGGACCTCTTACGCCACCTTACGTCTACATCTTGGGGTGCTGATCGTAAGGTTATGCTTCGTCTGCTGATCATGTTGGTCAGGTCAAAGTTGGATTATGCGTGTGCGATATATGGCCAGACGTCTCCGGCGTACTTACGCCTTCTCGACCCGATACAGAATGAGGGTCTGCGGATATCACTTGGGGCGTTTCGTTCTTTGCCAAAGGAAAGTTTGGAGGTGGAGGCTGGGGTGATGCCCTTGTCTTTACGGAGAGAATATCTCCTGTGCTCCTCGTTTCTTCGTCTACAAATTCCCAAGCCATCGGCCTTTGACTCCTCTCATCGCTGAGGTTCCTCCTAGCCCTGCCTATTGGCCGTTTGCTGAAGTTGTGGCGTCCGCCTCCCTGTGCGGGCTGTTTTACAATTTGACTACGATGATGTCTGCCCTTATTGGTTGTATCCGCCCCCTGTGGTGTGCATGAGGTTGTCTGCCTTATCAAAATCCGGAGACCACCCGTCTCTACTGAAGGCTTCCTTTCTGTCTCACCTGGCTCTCCATGGGAGCTCTGTGAGCATCTACACCGACGGATCAAGGCGAGAGGGTGGGGTGGGTGCATCAGCGGTCTTTCCGGACCTTACTGTGTCCCACACTCTCCCTTCTGACGCGTCCGTCTTTACGGCCGAGTTAGTTGCACTAACTTTGGCTATTAATAGGATTCTGACACTAGATCTGCTTGACACGTATACGATTTTTTCTGACTCGCAGAGTGCTCTTCTTGCACTACAAAATCGAACGACCAGACATCCTTTGGTTTCCATCATCCAAAGGTTTCTATGTATGCTACATGCTAGACACAAGTGTTTGACGTTTTGCTGGGTCCCATCTCACGTGGGTATCCTGGGTAACGAATTGGCTGACAAAGCGGTATCGCGCCGCCACCTGCAAAATTACCTGTCGACGATACTTACCTGTGTCCATCTTGCTGGAACACCTCCCAGCTGCTGATTTCTGCTCCCGACTCAAACAGGGCTTCCTCGCTTGTTGGCAGGAGTGTTGGTCGGAGGATCATCGTGGTGCTAAACTGCGTAGCGTAAAGCCTCTCCTGGTGATTTGGCCATCGTCTTTTCGCCGGAGTCGGCACCAGGAGGTGGTCCTGGCTCATTTGCGAATTGGCCATACTAATGTAACACATAGCTATCTTATGGCAAGGGAGCATCCCCCTTTATGTCCTTTCTGCCGTTCCCAGTGTCTCCTTTCGGTACGCCATCTTCTCGTGGATTGTGTGGCTCTTGCGGCTTCCAGAGACCGGCTTTTCCCCTTGTTACACACCATACCTGTCCAATCCCGCCTCTCATATATATTGTCTGAATCACTTCATTTCCACAGTGACGCGATTTTTGCTTTCCTTCGGGAACTGACTCTGCTCTATAGGATTTAATAATTGCATTCCCGTTTTCATGCGTTCTGTTTAGGAGTTGCCCCTGTAGTTGGTTTTCTGACTCGGCATCACCGCTTTTTTGTGCGCAATGGTGGCTCCAGTACACTCACTCAAAAAAAAAAAATATATATATATATATCCCCGGAAGGGGCTATTGATTCTTACTGTGTTGTTATGCTCTTGAAATACAACCTTGAGCATGGCATAGCGATGAGAACCAATACTGACGGGTCTTTGTGCGTCCCTCCGACCACCATTGCGCGCACTGGTATGTGCATTGTTGTGCATTCGTGCACTAACATTAATCACACGTAATCTTTCAACCTTAATCCTTTTCCCTCATTTTTCATACCAATTTTTTCTCTTTTCAATCCACTCTCCATATCACAGTTTCTAACTATTTTTTTTTTTATATTATAGCACAGCCTCTTTAAGTTATTTGTACGTAGGTTAGTTCCTTACTTCTTTAACGTCACAGCCCCTTGCTCTCTGGTGCCTTCCCGATGGGCTTTCAGCTCCTCACACTTCCTCCTCGTGGATGCCAGGAGAGAAAACTGGTCCTCAGCTGCCAACTCTTTGACCTAACCGCCAATTAAACCCGAGCCTCGGCTAAAAACTGAGGAAGCTGTTCTGCAACCTGTGTAAAATCTCGCTTTACGTGTGGACATAAGGTGCCGTATACACTGGGTAAACCGACGTAGAGTTCCGGGAGGATCTTCCGAGACCCCTTCCTTATGAAATTTACGCCTTTCCAGCCCATCCTGTTATTTACTTTTGTTTCACTTGTTTTATTGTCATGCCTGATCATTCATGGAGACGAAGTCTAAGGATTAATTTTTTTTATAAAAGTTATTAAAAGAAAAAACGTTTAAACCAAGGTGAGCATAACATCAACAATTACTTCATCTGTCGGGTTCCCAGCCTGATAATACCTCGGTCCTTACTACTTATAGACCAGTAGGTACCTCCTCCTCCTCCTCCTACACCTGAAGGTTCTTTTTATAACCTCAGCGATTCGTCGCCTGGTATGCCCCTAACACCTCAGGTGCCCAAACGATTATGGTAACCCGCAAAGGTGCCTCCCCCGTCATGGTCGTTCCACTTGTTACTCCATATGGCTCCCCCTCCGGAATGCCAGCTGATGCATTATTCTCCGATATATTGCTTACTACTGCGATCCACAACCTCCAAAGCTCTTACTGAGCAGAGAACTATTATTCTTAGCGATACACTTGAAGAAGCTTTAGGAGTTGAAGACCCTCTAGTCACATTAATGAAATATGGGTCCCAACTCATTGAAGCTACTACCCGGAGTCAAAGTTCTATTTTGTCATCTTTAACGTCTCCCGGAAACATTCCTCTTATTTCTACTCCTGATGAAATAAAAACACATCTGAAGGCACTATTTTTCCTTTTAACATAAAGACGAAGATACTGAGATCATTTTAAGAAACCTCCAGCAGAAATGATTTCCCGTTACAAACATTTATAGATTTCCCCCTCGTCGGGAATCGCCTGACATCCCAAATCCTCGTTTACTGCTGACCTTTAGTACCCCTTATCCACCGTCAAAGGTGAAAATAGGATTTACAAGTTACAGTGTTCGCACGTTCATCCCCCGACCCAAACATTGCTTTAAATGTCAACGGTTTGGTCATCCCCGAAAATACTGTAGGGGACCTCATGACATATGCCCAGTCTGCGAAGAATTATTTCACATTCCCTGTGAAAATACACTACACTGCAAAAACTGTGGAGGACCCCACAGTTCTTCCTTAAAATGCATGCCTTACCTGCTTGAACGGGAGATTTTGGAGTTATGTACTATAAAAAAATTGAGCAGAAAAGATGCCATACACCAGCTCAATGAAAAATATTCTACAAGACAAAGGCAATCTTATGCTACAATCGCAGCAGCCCCCATGCCTCAGCTTGTTAATCCACCAACACAACTCCATCCCAGCGAAACTCAGGCAGTTACTGTATCCTGCCTGCCTGTATTGCCCACACTATCGACTTCTCAAATAGTACAAAAGCAGACCTTGATAAAATCTCCTGTCCAAAATGCCATCAGCAACCCTACACAGAGTACTAGTTTTCAACTAAACAATAATGAAATTAAGCTAGTTCATCCAACACAAAGCTTGGAAAACATTTCCTGCCAAGAGACACTGCCTCATATCTACCCGATCGGTTCGCCAAACTTACTAAAGAGGACTATGTCTCCGTTTCCTAATCCGCCACTCATTATCACTCAAATTCCCGAAAAAGATGTTCCTAAACACAAAGAAAAAAATAATCACCAACTTAAAGATTATTCGGTAAAATACAAAGCATCCGAATTTCTAAACAAATACACACTGACCCTAGATGCCAAAAATGAAACTCAGAAGAGACCTCGCCATAAGTCTATTCCTGAGACAAAAGCAATGACTTTAATAGATTGTACCCAAACAATCACGGCTGTCGAACCCACCAATCAACCCTTTGATAGTTTGCACGATTATTCCAGCTCATCTAAATCCTCCTATAACTCCTCTTCCGAATTTATCTCAGCACTCTCTTAAAGATTCTATGACTTAGCGGATGAAATGAATAGCTCCCAAATAGAGCTTGATGTGAAGAACCACTCTCTTTCTAATGCTCCCTGCGCTTCCGAGAGGTGGATGGAAAACCGATCAACGTAAACGTCGCAAACGCTCCAACCGTTCTGAATCTGTTAAAGGCATGAATGGGGACCCAAAGGTCTCCCATCTTAACTCAAATTGTCCAGTTTCCCAAAATCACTCGCAAAATTTCCAGTATCAGATTTTGTCAACCCAACGAATCCTATATCGGATTCCAATATCGCAACTTCCAACACCTTTTCAAAAATTTGACAATTTTCTGGTGACACCTTCCTTCCCGATTTCCATGGAAACAACCCCATATCCCCACAATTTCTGAATCTGCTTGCTTGGTAGATACTGATATCGCTCCCATTCCTAAACATGAGCATTTTGGTTGTTCCTCCAACGATAAACCAAATTCACATAATAAGATGGATTTGGTTGAACTCAATTTATCTTGCATTTGTGGCAAAGTTCCTTCACCAAATACCACTGAAAACTCCTTCCAAAAAGCGGTCGTACAATCTCTTTTGTATGACTATTCTTTACCAACCGGATTTGCTCCTCCTCCTCGTCAAGACCCACGTCTCATCCTTTCCTCTCCATCTGAATCACTTCCAATATTACCCCCAGCCACATAGAGACAATTGTTTCAAAAAGACCACCCTCATAATATTTATAACATAGCATAGACACCTTCCTTCAATGGAATTGTTGTGGCTACTACTATAATTTCGAAGAACTTGTTCAGCGAATGCCCGCGTGGCAACATAATTGCAGTATGTTTGCAGGAACTTCGACTATGTCATCGTGACTTCTTTCAAGTCGGATAAATCGCCGCTAACCTCTATAGAAAGGGGTGACAATGACAGGGGAGGTTCAGGAATACTCATTCATAAATCTGTTCCCTATTTTTTCAGCCACTCTTTAAAATGACTTCCATGCAGTGGCAATGCACAAATCATGATCACCGACTTACTGGCTGCTTGATCTACCTTGGCGCTCGCGAGTAGCGAAGTTTACTAAAAGTCGACTTGTACCTGATCTTTTTAATAGCTCCCTACTCCGGTTGTTATACTAGGAGACTTCGACCTCCGCCCACCTTATTAGGGTGACTCTGTCACCTCATCTAATTCTAAGATCCTTGTTAGATCTTACTAAACCTTTCTCCCTGGGATGCTTTAACACAGGACTCCCTACCTATGAACGTTCAGATACACACACTTCTTCCTGTATTGATATTTCCTTTTGGTCCCATTCTCTTATGGACCGCTTTACCTGGTCCAGTTTTGATTATTTTTATGCGGCAGTGATCATTACCCAATATCTTTAAATGAGCTTGTACTGAGCCCAATGTTAAAATCAAACTCCAGCTGCCGTTATCAAAGCTATCCCACTTTTTCCCTTCAATAAGCAGTTTCCGACTGATGATGATGCCTTTTACTTCTTCAAATAAGTTGTCATCACAGCAGCAGAAGTTTGCATTCCGCAATCTTCTGCAGGTATGCGGTCGACAACCCCTTGGTGGTCTCAAGAGTGCGCACAAGATAACCTAGAGAAGAAACTCTACAGGCAATACCAAAGGACCCGTACCATCCCAAACATGATTATTTTTAAAGCAGCTGCGGCGAGCTCTCGGCGAATTAATCGCCAAATAGTAAAACAATATTTTCGAACTTATATTTCGGCTGTCAGCTCCACAACTCAACTTCCTTTAGTGTAGAAAGTTGCATAAAATATCTTGTCGCTCCAACAACTCACTCACAGTCCTCCCCTCCGTTATGGTCCTGATATAACCGACACGATCTCTGCTCCTGCTGCTGATGCATTAGGTTATAGTTTTGCTAGCCACTCGAGCTCTTTCCGATATCCTGAAACCTTTCAAAAAATTGAGAACTCCCCTCCAAATACTGCCCAAGTAATTTCCTCCATTCATCTGGAGTATTAGGATAATTATACTCACAATATTTCTCATAATCAGCTAAGAATTTAGGCAATTCATGACCCAACTCGTAATTGAATTTATTCGGAGCTACAAAAAAATTGATTTTGACAATTTTCGTCACTTTCAGATACGAAAAAAAAATCCACACGAGATATTTTTTATTGCTGGATATGGTTTAGACTTTAGAGGAGCTAAGGAGACATGAATCTAAAACTTTCATCCAGTATACATCTAAAGGCTGAAGGTGTTTATAGAGATAGTCACTCCGAATTGGAACCGATGTCAAACGGTTGGGTTTATAGTGGGACCAGATGTCAAAAGGTTGAGTATACAGTGGAGACAGATGTTAAACGGTTACCCGGGTATAGAGTGGAGCCAGATGTTAAACGGTTACCCGGGTATAGAGTGGGACCAGATGTCAAGCGGTTGGATATACAGGAAAATGCTGAACTCAAAGTTTTGTTACTCAATCAATTAAATCTACTCCCAAAAATTGATAAAAACTGGATGAATTGTAATAATAATTTGTACAAATTTTCAATTTTGAAATATTTTTTTAGTTGATAAACATTGAAAATGTCCTTTGAGTTACACATTTTTTATGAATATTTGTACATCATAATATTTTGTATCTTATACATGGTAACTTACATTGATTAAAGAAAAAAATCTCTTACATAATTATATAAAAAGTATTACTGCAAACAAGTTTATCGCCAGGCGCCCTAATATAAATATAGAATATGCATAAATTTTTTTAAAAATTAAAAATCTACATCATTTTAAAAGATCTTCCAGTAAAAATTCAATAAAATTCACATTATACACTGCTACTTCTGTAGTATAAGACTATTTCTTTTGATGTTTGAGTTTACTTCTTGCACCCCAGGGTTTTCCTCCGGAAAGTCCTTTTTTTATTTTAACGCTTTTGCACTTTTCATTTTTTTTGTGATGCCTAGAATGTGTCGCATTTTAAGTTTCCTTTCTGATTACACTCATAGTCACACTCAGAACATTTAAATAATTTTTTTTTTCTCTATTTAGAGGTTTTAATCCTTCATCCTGGTCCAAACCTTGGACCTAAGGTATGAAGGATTTTTAGGTACTCCCAAGCACGAGTCTTAAGATTGGCTAGGCTTTTCTTTAGTTCACTTCCATGACCACATCTTTAACCAACGATGTTAGGTAGCTTTTTTGCGTATGTGGTCATGCTCTTCTCATGCTCTTCTTCACCACTCCAACAACTATTGGTATGATCTCCACCTCCCACATTCTTCTTATGTCATACTTTAGTCTTACATATTTTACTTCCTTTTTCTCTCTCATTTAATGTTACCCTATTGTCCCTGCTTATGTCCAATCTTATAAGATTAGCATTTGTTTTTGTTCTCGTTCTCTCTTACTATGTACTGTCTGGTCGGTTATGTGACTGTAGGTATAGATGTTGGTATTGTATGGTCGTATAGGATTATGGCTTCCTCATTTTCTATTATTGTGGCTGGTATGTGCTGCCAGTATTTTATCGGTATCTATTTCAAAATTGTATATTTGGCATACATTGTTCAATGGATCATATTGCAATTGGTGTTATGGTCTGATCTGGTGTATAATCCATTCTTAGCAGTGTGGTCGCATCCTGTTAAAAAATATGGTTTACTATTTTCGTTTTTATCCTTGCACATTCTGATTTTCGTGATTTTCCTCCTTTCTATATCTTCTTCTCCTAGTTTGCTCTTAGTATTTGATCTTGTGCTGCTATTGTGTTGCTCTGTCGTCTTCTTTTTTTGGTATCTCCTGTTAAAGGTTGCCACTGTATGTTCTTATCGAATGTCGATCTGGTCCAGTACATTCTATCCTAAAAGTGTTGTTCCACATACAGCTGCCTTCCATTTGTGAATATCATGTATTTAGTTCTTGTCTGCTTGTACTTATCTTTCAGATCTTTTATTTTCTTTTATACTTCTGTTATCCTTTTATCTTCTTTTACCTCAATCTCTACTCCTTCCCGGTAATCCTTTTCTTTTTTTGTATTTGATGTTGTTGGGGGTTTCATCATCTGTGCTCATACACCCATCTCATAAATTTACTTTCTCTACTCTCTAAATATTTACTTAGACCTATGATTTCTGTTTTATATATTCTATCCATTTGTGGAACTCCCATTCCTCCTTCATTTCTAGGCACATAAATCCTTGGCATGCATTGGTTTTTGTAGATTATCTTATGGGCATGTAACATTTTTCTTGTTTTTACGTCTATCGCATTTATTGCAATGTTGGAACAATGCTATTATACAAAGGCTGTATGATGGCGACGGGGACTGAGCAAGATGTTCTTAAGGCGATAATTTTATTTCTTGGTTTTAATTCTGATTCCCTCCAGCTTTTTTGCATTCTTTTTATATTTCTTTTGTTATTTTTTTCTTTCATCCTTTCGGACTCTATTTGCGATCAAACTCTTCAAGTCCCTAGAGTATTTGTTGTATTACTTGTCTAATTCCGGTTTTCCGTATCATTTACTCCTTATATTCGCGCAGCTTCTGTTCCTCTTCCTTTTTGAGACTTTAAAAATGCACCCTTATTAACCCAAATTCATCATAGTATCTCTGGAATATCGCTTTACAACCTCTACCTGTTTTTCGATTCCTTTTGTTATTTGGAGCTATAATTTTATGTCATCCATATAGAAAAGGGTGTGCATATTTTGTCTTTGCCTTTTGTCTCTTCATTGAATTAATTCATTAACCATGTTTCCAAGTTATTTATGTAGTGTGCTTAGGGGATTGAGAACCAGTATGAACAACAGCGGGGAAATAGAGTGTAATGCAGTTATTCTTTCTATTTTTATTTGCCCTTTTTCATAGGGCAGTACCAGGTCTGTCCTCCATTTTTCATTGCTTCATCTATGAAGTCTATAACCAGGTCATTAATTTTGTAGACTCTTAAGTATTCCTTAATCCACTTATGAGGGACGCTATCATATGCCTTCTTGTAATCGATCCATACCATACTGAGATGTTTCTGCCCTTTTCTACTATTTTCCATAATCATCTTGTTTATTAATAACTGATCCTTTGTTCCATAACTTCCTTTACTGCAACCTTTTTGTTCTTCATTAATTATGTCGTTTACTTCTAGGTGTGTTGCTACCCTTTTCGTCATGACTCCAGTAAGTATTTTATATATGGATGGTAAGCATGTGATTGGGCGGTATTTGTTCGCTAATTCTGTTTCCTCATTTTTTGGAATTAATGATGTAATTCCACAAGTGAGCCATTCTGGAATTTCTTCTTGTTTTTCTATTAGTTTGTTAAAACTCTCTGTTAGAGGTTTTATTAGTACTTTTAGTTTCTTTAACCATACATTATGTACTTGATCTTTGCCAGGTGCTTTCCAACTTCCACTACTTTTTAATAGTACTTTTTACTTCATTTTCTGTAATTCTTCCACCTTCCATTGGTATAATCGCTGTTATTTGGGGGTTGTCTACCATTTCTCTTTTCCACTTTTTGATGCGTAAGCATGTGTATTTTTAAGTATCTTTTCTGATTACACCCATAATTACACTCAGAACATTTAAATAATTTTATTTATTTATTTTTTTTATTTCACTCCTCGAGGGGAGGTATTTATCTGCCTCATCGGGTTCGCTAAACCTAAGACCTTAAGGCTGAGGGTTTTGTTTAC
>JABUQX010067579.1:0-5000 GCA_015478945.1 Trachelipus rathkii
CAGAGAGAAACTGGAAGAAGAAAGCAGGTTAGTTTATCAGGAATACAGATCGTTGCAGGCGCATAACTGTGAGGCTGCTCACCTTAGTACTGCAGCAGCTATACATATGTTGCTCTGTCTATAAACATAGCACTATACTCTCATGTTCTATATATGTGTAACATATCTTTATATATAAAAACTTCAAGCACCTATAACATATATCATATCTTTTTGTTCATAACAACATATAACATATATATCTCATATTATATCATAAATAACTTTATATATATTCATCTTATATATAATATACAAGCTATATATGTTCTTATATATATATATACATATCTTACATACTCTCATCATTCTTAACAAGAATAGCCTGCTAGTTCAGGGGGCACAGATCTTTGAATATTGCTAAATGGAAGAAAAGTGGCAGAAAAGACTGCATTGAAATAAAAAAGAATACTTCTTGCCTGCATTAACTTCATATAAAACAGAGAACTTCATAAATTTTTAATCCAGCTTTTAGGGTCTCAGGAATAGAGGTTTCTGGTAGTTGCCAAATATCGATATACGAAGATTAATCAATGATTTAAACCACAACTATTTTTACTTCCACTGTTTCATTCAAACTAACTATATAACAACAATATATGCTCACATATTTATAACTATATAACAACACAATATTTACATATATATATATAACAACTATTCTTCATAACGTAACAGTATCATATAAAATATAATATTAAATAATATATAAATGTCAATATCATATAACTCCAACTGACAAATCTTTGGGGCTGTACATGCTGGGGTTCATGATAATGAAGATCTACATCCATCACTCGCTGGGATATTTGCGATCTTATTATTAGTTTTATTTGGGAGTTCCTATTGGGTACAGAAAGATCAAGATCGACGGCTTTGAAATGTAACAAATAAACAGCTTACAGATCTCTAGCACAACTGTTCTTTGGAGAAATTCAGCATCGTTGGAAGTCTAGCGAGTGCTGCGATTACAAAGTTTCAAAAGAATCAACATACCTAACTGGAAGCTGAAAGAAAGATTCATCAAGATTAAAACCTGGCTTTCATAAACATGTGGAAGATCTGCAATGAACAGGAAATGATATTGGTTTAAAGATTGAAAAATCATAAACTAAACTAAAACTCAAAGCTGGACTCAAGATGTGCACATTTGGATACACCTGTCGTTGCTATTAGAAATGTGTGTAATTTGATTTTGGATACCATATTAGAAGAAAAATTCAGTGTCACCAGTTGAACTTCAGTCATTAGTTCCCAATGGATCACTTCCACCATTAGAAAAGGAAAAACAAATCCAGAGAGAGGATAATAACTCTGGAATCAGTCGATCTTGGATTGCTTTGGAAGGAAGTTTCTCTAGCTGGATCAGATGTTGGAAAGACTTGGAAACATACTGCAGGTGACCACTGAATGGTGTAAAGAAGAGCTTATGTTGAAAAGAGAACTTTACAGATTTTTGAAATGAACCTGACCTTACCTTGGACTGAATTATAGGAAAAATTAGCAAATATTTTAACTTCCAGCACGGGCCTTGACTTTAGAGAAGGGACTTGGGCTTATGAACTTAAATAGTGTTGATCATTTGTTCCCAGTTGCCAAATCTTGTTAAATGGAGAAACTCATCTGAGCGTGGCTTGAGAAGCTGGGGCGCCGGGCCACGACTCATATTATTTTTGCGGAGGCTCGACGCTGACCCTTCCCTGCTGCTTTGGCACTCCACGCTCTGCTGCTTGCACTGTACACTCTCATATGCTCTCTGAGAAAGAGAGGAGAGAGAGAGAAGGCTGCTATACTCATGCGCCTTTCTTTCAACTCTGCGCTCATTCGCATTCATGCTTCTCCCACGCCTTTGTGCACTTCATCTTTCTTATACTCTGCCTCTCTCTCTGTCATATAAAAAACATTTTATATAATATACACCCTTTCATCCATATAAAGCATGAGAAGTAGAGAGAGGGCAGAGAGAGGAGAGAGGGAGGCCCTACCTATGCTGCAACATATCTCTCTTGTACAGAAAAAGGAGAGAAAGTTTTAGGCGAGAAAAAAACAGAGAAACTCTTGTTTGGGAGAAAGAAAAAAGGGCGTCTGAAAAGGCATGGATTGAAGAACTGACTGGACTTTGCTCTGTCTAAGGAGGGTGGAAGACATGGGAGGAAAAACTGTTCTAATGTTGATAGACTTCTTTAGTTTCTCACTATGCAAGCCCGTGGTCTTTGCACATTTAAGGGTCTCCGATGTGTTCTGGACAGTAGTTATAATCCCAGCCTGTGAACCCAGAAGACTTAGTGACTTTTCTTTGCAGTTTCAGGAGCTTGATAAGGAATGACTCAGTTTTGAAGGGCCACTTTGCTTCCTATCGTGTCAAAAATTCAAAAATTGCAGGTCTGATAGAAGACCCTGAAGAATGAGCTGTAAGTCATTTAAGTCCCATTTGAGCTTTACAAGAAGAATATTGATTTGGAAAAGAAGTTGTAAAATTCATTTTTTTCCGGTATTATTTGGGGAGCAATGGATCTTTCATGACTTACGCGGGCTGAACACAAATGTTGCGGGAATTGCGTTATATTATTTGACTGAATGTCCATATAGAAGATTTTTATCCATTGTTGTTCATAGTATCATCTCCAGGCATTAATGATGGTTTTTTGGGAGACTTGGCTAAATGTGGTTGTACCAATTTTATTCAAGGGTAAAGGTTATCAGAGGGAGCATATTGCCGAAGGCAATTCGAGGGAAGGAGATACAATCTATCAATTTCAGATATTGAGCCTGCCTATTCAAAGAAGAACTTGCATTGTCACAGACACGGACTAACTGATCTCATCTATCTGGACTTCTAAGATCTGTGATTCAAATGCCCAGAAGTTCCTTAGCCTGTTGCAGAATATGGAAGAAGCTTTCAGTCAGGTCAGCGCTGAACTCTGTGGCAGAAAGATAAAATAAAAAGTTTTCAAATGACCAAAAAAATAACAGGGATAAGAGGAGAAGATGTTGCGCGAAAGGGTTTCAACGTCGTGCCAGACAGCATAAAACCTGGTTTTCCCTTTTAAAACCGAACTCTTGAGACAATACTTCCATCTATGAAAATAAGGGTATGGCCTGGTGAATTATCGAAGGGAAAAACTTCTTTATTTCACGTTGTTAAAAAATTCTGATGATGTTACCAATTCTATAACTCATTAATCTTCATGATTTCAGCTTAGAACTCTTGGATGTACATTAGCCCAGTCAAGACGATTACCTGGTGTCCATTTGGTTGTATCAGTTCACATCAAGAAACTTAGAAAATTGGGAGGACAACATTATCGAAGCTATGAAGATGAACAATACCAGACTTTAGAGTTGACCTTATTTACACAAAGCTAAAATGTCGCAAACTAGTTGTGAGCTAACACTGTTTCGGGCACGGTTCGAAACATCGTTAGATTTGTTCGTTTGTGATGATCTTTGATTTCTTCAAAGTGACTGGGATTCAGGTTCATAAGCGAACACTGTGTTAACTGAGCATGTTTGTCTAAAGAATCTTCCCAGTATTTTTCTTAGCTTTGTATGTGAAAAATATACTAGGAGACTTGATACTGAACCCTCACGGATACACATGACCACCTAAAGAAGAGGATGGTTGTAAATCAACGCAAAAAAACGTAAATGTCTGTTAAGAAAATGAAAAATCAAAACTGCAGTCGGTGCTGAGGCCAGTGTGACAAAACGGAGTTTCACAACAGCGCCTCCACTGAATCTCATACTAGCAGTCTTGCGACATAGCCATGTCTACCCGCAACAGGAGAAAAAACCTTTTTGACAACAGGCGTCTGAAAACGTATTTACGAAATAGTGTTGGAGAGGATCGCATTACAGGTCTTGCTTTACTGTCAATTCATCGAGATCTCAGCACAGAAGTCAGCAATGAAAATATTTTGAATCACTTCAGTCAAAAAGCAAGGAAACTGAAATTGACCTTATAAAACGATGGTAAGTTCTTATGAGAATTTTATTTAATATATATATATATATATATATATATATATATATATATATATATATATATATATATATATATATATATATATATATATATATATATTTTTTCTATATTTTTTATTTATTTTATATATATATATATATATATATATATATATATATATATATATATATATAATAATAACTATATATATATATATATATTTCTTTTCTCTCCCAGGAAGGATTCTTCATCCTGTCAGCCGCGCAAGCATCTTTCTCCAGACATCCCTCTCCTGCACTATTCCTCTTCTCTTCAGCACTCTCATTTTCGGTAGCTGACATCTTTCCAGAGAGTCCTTCACCGACTCCGCCCATCTCTTCTTCGGTCTTCCCCTTGGCCTTCTGCCCTCTGGTGTCCATTCCCATCTTCTTTTTGGCATTCTCTCCTGCTCCATCCTCTCCAGATGTCCCCACCATCTCAATCTCCCCACATCCATCTTCAGTCTCATCTTCTTCACCCCTATATCTTTTCTAATTACTTCATTTCTTATTCTGTCTCTCCTACTCTTTCCAATCATAGTTCTTAATACCCTCATCTCCGCCGCTTGTATTCTACTCTCCTCTCTTCTCGTTGTTGTCCATGTTTCCGCTCCGTACAACAGTGTCGGAGTCAGTATACTGTTAAAAATCACTTTTTTAACTTCTATTCCGACGTTTCTATCTTTCATTATGGGGTATACCGCTTTCATAACTAATCCATACTTTTCCATTCTTCGCGTAATCTCTCCTCCACTTCCTCCCCTTCTGTTAAAACATCCTCCGAGATAATTGCAGGTATTTACCGCCTTCACCTCATCCTCTCTCACCATCATCCTCATCCCCTCCTCATTTCCTAAGGTTACTGTTAATATCTCTGTCTTCTGTACGTTCATCTTCATCCCTGCTTCCTCCAACTCCTCCGCAAACAACTCTACCACCTCTCGAATCGTCTCCGCTCT
>JABUQX010067579.1:20000-30918 GCA_015478945.1 Trachelipus rathkii
GAGAGAGAGAGAGAGAGAGAGAGGAACATGGATATAAATTAAATAGTATGTTCTATATATACCAGGACTGTCCGAGGAGCATTAAATATACTTGCCTGCTCCAACTCTCGCTCCGGCTCCGGCTCCGGCTCCGGCTCCTCCTCCGGCTCATGATCCCTTTTAGTTTATAGGATCCCTTGAGCGAAACTCTATAGAAATGTTCCTTTCCTCCATTAAGAACAAAAGCTCTTCAATTTTGAATTTAAAAAAATAAATTATCATGAGTTACTATCGATTAAATTATAAATTTTAATTATTATTATTATTATTATTATTATTATTATTATTATTATTATTATTATTATTATTATTATTATTATTATTATTATTATTATTATTAAAAGAAGTTTTACAGATAATTATGACTTTTTTAAATAGTTAATTAATAATTAATTTTATTAATTAATTTTAATCATTAATTAATGCTTGATTTTAATTAATACTTAATTAATTATTTAAGATTAAATTTTGAACCTTTTTTTGATTCCTTAAAATGATTTTTAATGATAATGACAAATTTGTTCATTGATTTTTCTCAAGGTTGGTTGAGCAACGAGTGCGGGAGGTGCGGTGCGGTGCACATTGTAATATATTGACATGCATTTTAGGTGATAAAAATTTTCCAAATTTTTATTTATTTATTTTTTTTAAACCATGCATGGCGATAGAATTTTATGCGCTGATCACGAATATGGTAACCATTTTTCAATCTATTAAGTATTTATCGAAAAAAATCGATTAAATCAATCCATTCAATTTAGGGTTACGTTTGCGGCAACATAGATCCATACATGTTAGGTTGAGGTTTACGGGAATGTCGATCCATACAGTCAGCCGCAGGGGGTTAGCAATTAGATGCGGTGCGGTGTTGTGCGCTTTTAAGTGTTCCATTCGCTCTTCTATGTAGTCTTGATCTTATATCTGAAAAGATTAGATTTCCAATCGTCTTATGAATTGAGCTTTTTTTTCTTGAATATATATATTTATATATACTATATATATATGATGCACGAAACTATTATCTTAATTATTATAATGTATATATATATATTATATATATATTAGTATATATATAATATATATATATATGATATATATATATATACTTCAAAGTAAAGAAATCAATTTACCTCTTAGTGCGTTAATTTGAAAAAATGCCGATGTATGCAAACAAGCAAGTGTATGCTAAAAAATATTCAAATATATATAAGTTTTTCGAGGATGTTCCTTCTTCCTTCCAGCCACAACTGTTCTGTGGAACCCTTTGCCATCATCAGTTTTTTTTTCTTTCACTCCATTTAACCATTTTCTCACCTCAGATTTAGGTTTGATTCTGTTCCACCGATAGGATGTAAGTTAAAATGGACTTAAGAGGGTGTTTTTCTCTTGTTTTTTTTTCTTTTTAAGAACCTACTTTTAATACAGCTTTGCTCTTGAAGGATGATAAATGTGTATTGGAAAAAGATGCTTACAAATCAATTACAATTAATGATAAACATTCTTTGTGCATCTTATTTCCATTTCAACGAAATGTTATTATTTGCCTCATCTTCACAATAAACACACACACACATACACCTACACACACACTCACACACAGTTCTTGTACACCTACACACACACAACACAACACATATATATATATATATATATATATCTATATAATATTATATATATAATATATATATATATGATAATATATAGTATTAATATATATATATATATAATATATGTAGGTGTGTGTGTGGTTGCGTGTGTGTTTTGTTGTGGGTGGCGCGCGCACGAGAATAATACTTTGCCTGAGCATAAATAGAACATCGTTAGGGACTGTCGACTTGATTTCGTAACTTTACGAACCCAAATTGACACGAACATTGTTTCTGACGACCTTCTTTTATAACTAATCGACAAACAAAAAATGAAGATAATGAAGCCCATGCCCATATATATATATATATATATATATTTATATATAATATATATATATAATATTATATATTATATATATATTATATATATAAATTATATATATATATATGATATATATTGATATATATATATATAAATATCTATAATATATAACTATATATATATATCTATTTATATTTATTATATATATATATAATATATAATATATATATATATATATATATATTATATTATATATGTATATAACCGTTTTCTTTATATATATATTATATATAATATATATATATATATATATATATTTAATATATATATATTATTATATATATATATATATATATATATATATAATATATATATATATGATATATATATATAAACCGTAATATATAATATATATATTTCATAATATATATATATATATATATATATATATATATATATATATTATATATATATATATATACCCTATAATATATTGAAATATTCACAAAATATTTGAAATGTTTCATTGACGTTTGGTTTGAAATCTTTTAAAACTAACATCACATTTTCAATATGATTAAGAGCAGTTGCTCTCACTAATTATGGAGACTGTAATGTTGTACATAATGGAAGAGCGTAGGAGACAAAGTCATAAATAACAGTTATATACAAAATTTGTTTTTTTGATTAGCAAACTTCAAAAGATCTGAGTGTTTTGAAGATGGTTTAATATCTTGATCCATTCTACTCGAAAGCTTCAATAAACGCTTTAAAAATTTCTCTAGATCGTTACAATACATCATAACTTTCCACCAACCTTTTTTCGCCCAATCGTGTGTTTTGTCCATTTTATGTCGAGGAAAATCTTTCTTAATTTTTCCTATTAAAACAGTAGTCCGCATTGGCAATCTAAAATATTACCTAGTCGCATTCGCTTTGCCATAAAGTTTGTAATGTGTGGTACTTCACATGGATGTGAACAGCAATGAACATAAAACGCCACTGAATATTTTCGACAGCTTAAACACTTCTAATTGCTTCTGCACCATCATATCGTTGTCCAATCAGAAAGTCACTATTTATTTCAGTGTTCGTAGTATTATCTCAGCTAGAGATTTTTCTTTAATCCTTTCAACAGCCACTTAAACTTAAAAATTCTTCAGGGAGTATTTTCACCTTGCGCGGTACCCTGTTTGGCCCAAAGCCCGAGTGTGAGAGGGGAGAGCTTGGCATGTACTGATTGATAACCTCTTTGAGGCCAAGAAGTATTGTCGGGTTCTTCTTTTAGATCATCGTGCGTAGTGGTCAAACACTTGCACGCATATCTGATAGGGTCTAGGTTCGATTCCCAGCAGGGTGAAATATATTTCCTCATTTCTATCAATATATACTCTTAATTTGTTTTGATTAACTATTATTTTTGTTAATTTTTATTAAAAATTAATATTTAGAGACAAGCCATAATTTTTTTTTTATCGCTGCCCCCCATCTATATATATATATGTATATATATATATATATATATATATATAGTATATATATATTATATATATTATATATAATATATCATATATATATATATTATTATTATATATATATATATATATATATATATATATAGGTTGGACGACGTTTGCCACCCAAGTGCCAAATGGGTCTTCCCTTTGGCGCCTCATCACACAGATTATTTCTACCGTAATTTAGAGTTTAGTTTACACCTTATAATTCTAAACTTCTTGCATTCATATTCTTGTTTCAACCCTTGCCACTTTCTTTCACCCCATCACACATATTATTTACATATCTGGACTTTTTGTTTGCTATAATAGCAAATATGAACAATATGTCCTATGTTGGCTGTAGGGCGCATATGCTGACCCTGACCAATAGACAGTAAGATAGTGAAAAAGTAATATTACACAGTTAACATCAAAGACCGTTAGGGAGCAGTTAACATCGCGCCCATTCCAATACGAGGAAAGTATTTGTTTAAGGCAATAAGAGGTAAGAATTGAAAAGAGGACAGGTGCCAACCCAAAGAAACACACTCCCTCTAAGCCCAAGGGTAAGGAATGCCATATTACAAACTGAATTGGGTGTAACCTCTATGAACGTTTGTGAAAGAGAGTTCATTCTTTTCCTAACGTTCCATCGCGAGGTATCGATCCATCCCCTGGTTGCGCTTTATTCATGTAATTATATATAGCTGGGTACCATAATTTCATGGTAAATAAAATATTACTTGATAAGGAAAGGAGTAGGAAAGGAGAATCTGGATCATCCAGGTAGATTAATAGAAAAAAGGAAGCCAATGCTCATTTTCAGCAGGAGCATTAGCTACAGACCTACCAAAGTGAATAAGGGGAGGAAATAGCTGGAAAATTTTTTGGCAAGAGGCCAGAATTATTTGTCAGTAAGGAAAACCAGGAAGTCATAGCAACCTTCGCTAAAGTGAAAACAAGTTTTGGCTTCGTCTCATATATGTTCTTGCAATGTTTTCAACGCTGAATAGAATTAACAGGTGTGATAAGTGAACGAGGATTATTCTACGTCCGACACGCACGCTTAGTTTCTAGCCTGAATAGCTACGAGAAACCAAGTCCAATAGAAACCATGGATTTTGAGGAGAGAAACACTGCCTTGCCATTTCGGCAGACCCAAGAGTCGTCTTCAGTGTCAAAGCAAGATCAGGAGTCAGGAATCATTCCAAAGATAGTTAACGTAAAAGCTACGCAAAGTTTCACAGCTAAACTGATTGAAGTGGAAGAAAGTTCGCTTTAGGAAGGGTGGAATTGGACAGGAGCAAAAGTGATATAATGAAGATCCTTATAAGTTGCTTCATCAACCCCAAGTCCATTTTTTATGGGGAAAAGCCCCAATGGTCGACAGATCATTTGTCGACCACATCAACAAGAATCCGTACAGCCAGCCGCAGGCGGTTTGGATCAGAGACTTCGAGCATCTTGGTTAGGTAAGTTATGTTAAAGTTAATGTGTTAGGTTAGGATAGGTTGGTTAGGTTAAGGTTAAGTTGGTCAGGTTAGGTTTAGGTTAGGGTTAGGTTAGGTAGGTTAAGTTAAGTTTCTTAGGTTAGTGTTCGAGTTGGTTAGGTTGTATAGGTTAGGTTGGTTAGGTTTAGGTTATGGTTAGGTGTAGGTTAGGTTACGGTTATTCTAATGTTAACAATTTTATTTGATTCGTTATGAGACCTCTAAATAACAAGATTTTCTTTTTTTTTTTCCAAATGTGACCCCATTTTGACCTGTCGATCATTTTCCCTGTCGATCATTTGGTACAAGCTTCATTTTTATTGATAGTCTCCAATCTTTTCTTGCAGTCGAATTTTTGCAAAACTCTCTTTATTCTTTCGCTTTAACATTCGAACATTGATATTCCTCAGAAATTTCTAGTCACATGTCTTCTGCTTTGAGGAGGGCACGTGACTCTTCCTCTTCACCTGTTTTATCCATTCTCAGTACACCTTATTGATCTCAGACTAACCGCTGAGCTCATTATGTACTCTTCATGTATAGTCTGGAACACTTTTTTTGTGTTTTGCCTATGTTCTTTCCCCACGCTTGGTGATATATATATATATATATATATATATATATATATATATATATATATATATATATATATATATATATATATATATATATATATATATATATATATATATATTATATATATATTATATAAAGTATATATAATATATATATATAATATATAATATATATAAAAAATTGCATAACCCGCAATCTAATTAATAGTAATAAAACACCCCTAAAGCATTTCACCCTGCTGGGAATCGAACCTGGACCCTAGCAGATATGCGTGCAAGTGTTTGACCACCACGCCACGATGAGCTAAAAGAAGAACCCGACAATACTTCTTGGCCTCAAAGAGGTTATCAATTAGTACATGCGAAGCTCATCGTGGCGTGGTGGTCAAACAATTGCAGGCATATCTGATAGGGTCCACGATTCGATTCCCAGCAGGTTGAAATGCTTCAAGGGTGTTTTATTACTATTAATTAGATTGTGGGTTATTGCAATTTTTTCTGTACATCTTGGCCCCCGGTTTCAAGTATTTTCACCTTGCGCGGTACCCTGTTTGGCCCCAGGCCCGAGTGTGAGCGGGGAGAGCTTGGCATGTACTGATTGATAACCTCTTTGAGGCCAAGAAGTATTGTCGGGTTCTTCTTTTAGCTCATCGTGGCGTGGTGGTCAAACACTTGCACGCATATCTGCTAGGGTCCAGGTTCGATTCCCAGCAGGGTGAAATGCTTTAGGGGTGTTTTATTACTATATATATATATATATAATAATACAGTATATAATATATTTATTATAATATAATATATTAATATATATATATATAATATATTAAATATTATATTAATATATTTATATATTTCTATATTATCATGATATATACTATTTACATTAATTATTTTTCGGTTGGCTCACCTATCAAATGATATTTGGTATAACCTCACTCATAGGTATATAGTTACTATACCCGCCTATATATTATTATATATAGGATTATAATTATATTATTATATATATATATATATATTATATATATCAGTGGCGAGTCATAGTGTACAATAATTCTTAGAGCTATAGTACTAAAATCTTATAAATATATAATATATTATATATATATATAATATTTATAATATATATATTAATATATATATATATATATATATAAATATATATAATATTATAATATAATATATATCCATAAGTATATATAGTATCAT
Organism: Trachelipus rathkii; assembly: GCA_015478945.1. NCBI lineage: Eukaryota > Metazoa > Arthropoda > Malacostraca > Isopoda > Trachelipodidae > Trachelipus > Trachelipus rathkii. The sequence goes on from JABUQX010067579.1 coordinate 26,724, forward strand.
ATTATATATATTAGTATATTATATTATCTATATTATATATATACAATAATAATATTATATTAATAATATAATAATATTATTAATATATATATAATTATATATATATTAAATATATATAATATATATATTAAATATATATATATATATATATATTAATTAATATATAATAATAATATTATATATATTATATATAACATTATATATATATATAATATATATAATATTATATAGTAATATAATATATTATAATTATATTATAATATTAATATATACAGTTAATAATAGAATACCCCTTAAAAGCAATTATATCATTCCCTCCACTATGCTTAGGTAGATATATATATATAATATTATCGAAATACCTATTGGAACTTTATATTCATATTATATAGTACAATAATTGTATATCGATTAGCATAATATGTAGTTTTATAGAATCACTATCAAACTATTACATATATATCCAACGTATGAATATATGTTAACTTAAGAAAGACACCGCCCTAATTATCTAATTATATTACTTTGTATACCTTCAATATAAGTAAGGTATATATAATACTAGATATACTATGCTACGATAGTATACTATATTATATTATATCCTATACTATACTGAATCAATTATACATACTCATATATATCATTCATAGGTTGGGGCTATCATAAATAATACTAATATGAGTTACCTATATATAGCGCAAGGTGCACATATTAAACTTTAGGTAAAGACACATATATATAGTGGAGGGTCAGATATATACAGAATAAAATTGCAATAACTTACACAACTATAATATTATATAATATTGATATAATAATAATAATATAAACCTAATACCGTATATATATATACCCTATTATCATGAACATAAGAATCAATATTCCCCTGCTGGGATATATATATATATAATATATATATATATATATATATTATATATATATATATATATATTAATACGAATAGTATGGACGCCTATCAGTATTAAATGGCCTAGCAAATTTATAGTTTGATAGTACTAACATATACTACGTATCTAAACTATATATGATAACTTTACGTACATTGTACTGTAGAATTATGATTAATATATACTCTATTATATTAGTAGCAAAGAAGTAATATATTGTCGGGTTCATTACATTTATTTTATATGATCATCATAGTGGTCATGTGTAGTCAAATATATACTATTACACTAAAGTACATATCTAGCTAAGGGTCCTATATATTAGCTCCTCGACTACTACTATAGTCATAGTGAGTGAAATTGACTTATTAAGGTGAGTATGTTTATATTATATACTCTATATTAAATTAGAGTGCAGGTTATTATGAGAGTATACTATTTAATTATATATATATATATATATATATATATATATATATATATATATATATATTATCTATATATATCTTAGTAAATATTTCTACTGTAAAGCGTTACAGGTCAGACCAGCTCTCAAATATATTAAAGAGTAAATATATATAATTTTCATTTTAATTTTCAGATTCATCTTAAGTACTCTTAATCACCATTCTTTATATTATATTTTATTTAAACTATATTATCCCGTTAATCTCAAATATATTAAAGATATACGCCCGTTATTTATAGTAATTATTTAATATTATTAGTACTCCTAGTATAAATATGATATAACTTTATACATATATATAAATATTAATATTTATATATATATATATTATATATTTATATATATTATATATATATATATATTATATAATATTAATATATATATATTATATATATAATATATCATCCTCAGGGGGCGTATACATAGGGTAGGTAGGGTAGGAAGGTTTTTCCAAATAGCAACAGTCAAACGGCGTCTAAAAATGATTCAAATAAAAATAAATGTAGAATGTTAAAGTCAATTAAATTTAATCAAATTTTATATGAAGTGAAAACAAAAAAGAAAGGCTCACAAATTTACTAACATATTTTGTTAAATTATAGTTAAAATATAAAAACTCAAGCATACTTGTATGATGTTTAACATAACGGTTGAAGTAATAATTAAAATTGAGATTTTGGAATTTATCTATTATGCTATACGCTGTTCTATCTGAGGAGTAGATGAGAATTGCTTGCGTGTACTAGTCAGAGAGACTGGTGATCAAATAAGACAGTGTGTAACAGTTAGAAGTCTCAGTCTATGTAACGTAATTATATTGGCCAATGGCTCGAGCTAACATACCCCTCGTGCTGCCTAAGCAAACGTAAAAAGAAACGAGGATCGTACACGAACCATGTATGTAACTAGAAATTTCACACTGCGAATATCACACATGTATTACTAGGAATTGTAAAAGCTAGATAATAGATATATATATACAAGAGAGTATTAATGCTAAATACTATTCCGACTGCAAAGAATAATATTAGTATATTAGGTAAGTAAAACTAATAAAATAAAGTATATCAATAAAAATGAAGCTTGTACAAATGATCGACAGGGAAAATGATCGACAGGTCAAATGGTCGACATTTGGTAAAAAATAAAAGAAAATCTTGTTATTTAGAGTGTCTCTAACGAATCAAATAAAATTTAACATAGAATAACGTAACCTAACCTAACCTAACCTAACCTAACCTAACCTAACCTAACCTAACCTAACCTAACCTACCTAAACTAAACCTAACCTAACCTAACCTAACCTACCTAACCTACCTACCTAACCTAACCTACCTACCTAACCAACCTACCTAACCCTAACTTAACTTAACATAATTAACCTAACCTAACCTAACCTATCCAAACGCCTGCGGCTGGCTGTACGGGATTCTTTTTGATGTGTCGACATTTGACCTGTCGACCATTTGGGCTTTTCCCCATAAAAATGGACTGGTTGATGAAGCAACTTATAAGGATCTTCATTATGTCACTTTTCCTCCTTCAATTCCACTCTTCCTAAAGCGAATTTTCTTCCACTTCAATCAGTTTAGCTGTGAGCCTTTGCTTAGCTTTTACCTTAACTATCTTTGGAATGATTCCTGACAACTGATCTTGCTTTGACACTGAAGACGACTCTGGGTCTGCCGAAATGGCAAGGCAGTTGTTTCTCTCCTCAAAATCCATGGTTCTATTGGACTTGTTCTCGTGCTATTCAGGCTAGAAACTAAGCGTGCGTGTCGGACGTAGAATAATCCTCGTTCACTTATCACACCTGTTAATTTCTATTCAGGTTGAAAACATTGCAAGAACATAATGAGACGAGTCAAACTTGTTTTCACTTAGCGAAGTGCGATGACTTCCTTTGTTTTCCTACTGACAAATGATTCTGGCCTCTTGCCAAAAATTTCCAGCTATTTCCTCCCCTTATTCACTTTGGTAGGTCTGTAGCTAATGCTCCTGCTGAAAATGAGCATTGGCTTCCTTTTTTCTATTAATTCTACCCTGGATGATTCCAGATTCTCCTTCCTACTCCTTCCCTTTTCAAGTAATATTTAGTTACATGAAATTATGTACCCAGTATATTATAATTACATGAAATTATATGAACATAATCGGGTGTATGGGATCCTAACCTCGATGAACGTTAGGAAGACTGGACTCTCTTTACTAACGTTCATAGAGGTTACACCCAATCACGTGTAATATGGCATTCCTACCCTTGCTTAGAGGGAGTGTGTTTCTTGGTTGGCACCTGTCCTCTTTCAATTCTACTCTTTATGCCTAAACAAATACTTTTCCTCAGTATTGGATGGGCGCGATGTTAACTGTATCCCGTCAACGGTCTTGATGTTAACTGGTAATATACTTTCCTATCTTACTGATCTATGGTCCTCAGCATATGCGCCTACCAGCCAACATAGACATATGTCATTATTTGCTATTTATAGAAACAAAAAGTCCAGATATGTAAAGTAATATGTGTGATGGTGAAAGAAAGTGGCAAGGTGAAACAGAATACGAATGCAAGAAGTTTAGATTAAGGTGTAAACTAAACTCTAAATTACGGTAGAAATAACCTGTGTTATGAGGCGCCAAAGGGAAGACTCATTTGGCACTTGGGGTGCAAACGTCGTCCAATATATATATTATTATATATATATTATATATATATGTAATATATTAATATATATATATATATATATATATATATATATATATATATATATATATATATATTATATATATATATATATATATTATTAGATTTAAGACA
>JABUQX010067580.1:0-22500 GCA_015478945.1 Trachelipus rathkii
GAGATAGTATGTATTGTATATGTATAGTGAGATATATATATACATATAATCAATTAGATATATGGTAAGTGAGAATAATATGTATAGTGATAACATGAAGTGTCGTATAAGAATGTAGATAGGCAGGCTTCGATTTTCCCGCAGCCTTGCAATATAATGCAACTTTCCTTAACGTATCTCATACGGGATGCTGAACGAAATATTTTGAAAATGTATGTAAATGATTTAACATTGAGCTAAAGTAGGGGAAACTTCTTTATGTCATCTTTTTTCTCATGAATTCATCATTTTCATATAAGGAAAAAAATTGATTGCGCTTCTACTTTCGTATATGTTTATATTTTCTCCGGGATGAAGCGCAGGTTTCCGATATAACTTGTTCAACTGCATAAATAGTATATAGTATATATATAGTAAGTACGTATTATTAACTATATATAGATATAGTGGTAATGAATAGTATAGTCTATAGGTAATAGGTTATCTAGGCGTATAGTTATATATATATGATAATATAGTAGTACTATAGGTATATATTATAGGTTTAAGTTTTTTTTTCAGTAGCTATATAGTAGTATATATATATAGATAGTATCTCAAGAGTGATGATATTGATGGATGTATCAGTAGACTTAATTTATATAATATACTATATACCTATATATGAATATATAGCGGTAGTGATATAGGTGTAATATCGGTAGTTACTAGGCTAATATATAGTGATATTCGTAAGTGTGCTTTATATGGTAGAGTATATTGAATATGTTATAAGATATATAGTATATTACGTATACCAACTGTAAGCATATATTAGTAAGTATAGTATATAGCTATATATATATTACCTATATATATAACTATATATGATGATGAGTAATATATATAAGTAGTTAGAGGTAGTATAGTTAGGTGAGTATACGTAGTATAATATATTAGTTAGTGATAAGTAGTATTGTAGAGGTTGTAGTCTAATATATTATCTATATTATGATAGGTACAGTATATATTAAGTGATGACTAGTGAGGGAAGCGTATAATATAGTTGCTATGTATGGTATATATTATGGTATATAATGTACTGATATATAGGTATGATATACTATAGTATAATGATAGTATTAGTAATATTACTTACTACAATGAATAAAATTAAAGTAGAAAAAAACTACATAATATTAATATATATTTTATATCTATATATATTATATATTATAAGTTATATTATAAACTATATATATATATATGATATAGTATATATAGTAGGCGTAGATTATATATAGTATATAGTACGTATAGGTAGGGTATATAGTATAATATATAATATTATATATATATATAGGTAGTAGTAGTATATGTTATATTATGAGGTAAAATTTTAATCGAACTGCGCTTCAACGAGAAATTAGTATAATAGAGGTGAAAGAAGATTTAAGAAGCGAGCAATGTTCTTTTTTTATTAGTCGTCTTATTTTCAAAACGTTGAGTTTGATGAAGGCCCTGCACAATAGCGAAGTTTTTCCCTTATGTTAGTCAATGTTAAATCATTAAAACATTTTAAAGTATATTTTCGTTCAGTTCCCTAACTGAGGAAGTAACGTTAAGGAAAGTTGCTTTATTAATGTGCAAGGCGGGAAAATCGAAGCTTTTATATATACTTCTTATACACGTTAATATGTTAATTTGTGTTCTTTTAATTATGTAGTATATATATATTATAGGATAGTATATATATGGTATAGATATAGGTATCATATATATATATACTATATGATAATATTATCTAGTACTCAGATATTATAGAGCAAAGAGATAATGGGAATAGTACAACTTATGGAATAGTAGTATATATATATAGTTGTAATATATAATATATATAGGTAATATGAATAAGCATATATAGTATTACATATAAGAAAAAGAAAAAGAATATTAGTAAAAAGTTGCTAGAGCTTTTAGCCATCTTTATTATGCGTATATAAATTATTATTATTATTCAAGATATTTAAATACTTCGTAGATAATCATATTGTGAAATTTGGTTTAAAACCACAACTATTTTCAATTCAACAACACTTTCTACAATAGCTACAGGAAAGAGGAATACATTGTTGGAATATTGGTAAAATTAATATCTCAATTCATATCTCAAGACCTACAATAGCTACAGGGGAAAAGTCGTCCCTTCTTTGGGTTCCTGTTAAAACTGTAAGTTAGCAGTATCTTATCGTTTCAAGATTGATTCAATTTAGAATTTAAGGCACTTCATAAGTACTAGTAATGATGTTTGGCATGGCCGTATTTAGGAGTAGCCTTTTATTGGTTAGCACGTTAAATAGGGAATAGGACTTCTATTAAATTGTTTGCTTATTTATTTTAACTAAGATGGACCCTCAAGGGTATGATCCGCAACGATGGCAGGGAGTCGGTCTCTGCAGGCCTTCCTCGGAACTACGGGGTAGGTACCTAGATTCCCCCCCCTCGGGGAGGCGTCTCCGAAGCCTCGCTGCTCTTTGGTGATTTTGGGTGTCGCGGGGGTTCCTCGCCGCGCTCCACCTACGGGGTATTGGAAAAGCGGTCGCGCCCCCCGTGATTTTTCCCCGTCGACCTCTCGATGCCCCTACATTGCGGGAAATACCTTTAACAATCATTTGGTATATATATATAACTAGGATTCCCTGCCCTCTGAGAAAAAAAAAAAAGCGCAATATATAATTTTGGTTAGTTTATTTCTTTGGTTATGAACATGTTTTTAACAAAAATTTTGAACGAGTTCCAAAAAATGTATTCCTTTTCGCTGGTGCTATTGTAGTTTCTTTTATCTTATCTTTTGTGTTCAATTATTTCTTTGTATCATTTCCACAATATAACCTGGCTAGTATTCTGATTAAGTATTCCTTTTCCCTGTAAAACCTGTTGGTAGTTTTGATATATGGTTTGAAGATAGTTGTGGGTTTTAAACCAAATATCACAGCTATGAAATATATATATTATAGTAGTATATATGAGGGATTAATATGTAGGATATATAGTAGATAGTAGCTTATATATAGGTTATTATATATATAATATATATATTATAGTAGTATAGGGGTAGAGATAAGATATATTATGATAATTTATAGATATTAATATATACTATTATATATATGTATTTAGTCGTATAGGCTAATAGTTATATAGGTTTTCATCTGTAAAACATAGCTACCTGCTTTGCGTAGGTATAGTAGTCTATACTTGTATAACATGGCTGAAGTAGAATTGAAATAGTATTGCAATTATAATTAAGAACACAAAATATATCTTGACAGTAGTATTAAAGTGGTCGTGGCACCAACCATGCACGAAGGCGAGGAGCCCGCATGAATTGATATATAATGTTATTTATATATATATATATTATAGTATATAGTAATATAGTATATTATATATATATATAGCATAGTATATGCGTACTAGATCTATATATTGATTTTATGAAAATCGGATGGAGTCGTAGAAATATAATATATATATATTAGATAGTAATATATAGTTATATATAAGTATATATATATATATATAGTATAGTAGTATATAGTAGTATTATATATATAGTAGTATAGAAATATATATAGTATATATAAAGTATATATATAGGTAGATAATATTACTAATAGTATATATATATAGTATATATCATATATATATATCACTATATATATATATAGTAATAGTATTATATATGATGTGTATATATATAGTATAATATTATAGTATATAGTAGTATATAGTATAGTATATAGTATATATATATATAATACTATATATATGAAGTATAAATAGGTGTATATAGTTATTAATACTAATGATTGTAGTGATATATATTTATATATATATTATGTATAATAGATATATATATATTATATATGCTTATATATATGTATAGTATATATATATATATATAGTAGATAGTATATATATAGGTATATATATAGTAATATATATAGGTACAGTTAACCGTATGATATATATATATTATAGTATAGTATATATATAACGCGTATATAGCAGTAGAGTATATACTGAGTATAGTTAATTAGTATATAGTATAGTATGAGTAGATATATAGTAGTATAGGCTGGGGTGTATACTGTAGTATGAGTACTATATAGTATATTAGTTAGATGTAGATATACATAGTTCATATATATATAGGTAGTTATATTAATATATACTAATTTATAATAGGGGGTATTATAGCCTACGTAGTGGTAGTAATATAGTTATATAATATAGTATAGTATAGTAGTATAGTATATATATATAGTAGTACTATATGTTAATATCATAGTGGTATATATAAGGTAGGGTATACTATATAGTATATAGTAGTAGTAGTAGGGGTTATTTACCGTATAGTATGATATATATATAAGGTTATTATATAGGTAGGTATGATATAGTATATACGTGATATAGTATATAGGTAGTATATGATAGGTAATAATAGTATACTGTTAGTATGCATATATGTATCAGGATTGATAATATATATAAACTTATATATAGTATATACTATATATGTGTGATAATTGGTTTAAACTACAACTTTTGTGTTATCCAGAGAACTACACTCAGGTATCTCGAAAAACTACAATATGATTACAGGGGAAAGGAGTGCACTTTGTTGGAATCTGGTAACATTTTAGGGAAATATTGTAAAAAAAAAAAAAAAAATTAAAAAAAAAAATCGTATCCTTCAAAAACTAATAGCTACAGCGAGAAAGGAATACAGTATGATGGGAATCTGTGGTAAAATTGTTAGAAGAAAAAAATAAATAAAAAACAAGAATAAATAAATAATATAAATAAATAAAGAGAGTTGGGCTAGGTTTTTTTGACTGAGTCATGGGGACAAAGTAGTAGGTGATACTGATGATATACTATAGTATGATAACAGATAGTTATAGTGTTACGTTATAACGTATTGATTATATATTTATAGTGTATTAGTGAGTACTATTATATCAGTAGGTAGAGGCACAGTATACATTATAATAGTAGTAATATTATAGTTATAAAATGATAGTATATATTAAATATAGTTATTTGTAAACGTATTAGACGGCATATTTAGGGGTCAATAACTTGCTAGAAAAATCTGAGGGACGTTTACATAACCCCATAGGGGAGGGGCGGAGGAGACTGGTGTGGAATCTCTGGTCGAAGGCAGTGGAGTTATGGTGACCCCGGCGAGCACCCAGAGAACAAAGAGGCGGGGGTGTCACGGAAGACTGCCTCCCGGAGTGGGGAATTTAGTCCTATCCCGTCAGGTTTCCCGCCCGAGAAGCCGAGAGGACCCGTCCGAGAACTGCCGCCAATCGTGCGGAGTAATACGCCGCCGGCTTGGGGTATTGTTTTTAAGTTCAAATGAAAAAAGCAAACTTTAATAGAAAGTCTATTTATTTTAACGAGTAACCAATGAAAAGGTCTTCTTAAATATAAGGGCTCTCTAATTCATAATCTAATCAATAATCTAAGTCATGAATTACTATATGAATTCAGTTAAAATAATTTGTTTTTTTATGTTTATTTTTTTTTACTTTTCCTTTGTTAAGAAATTTTACCAGAGAGTCCGAAAAACTGTATTCCGTTTTCGCTTGTAGGCTGATTGTAGTTTTTGCAGATAGAGATACGTGGTAGTTATATATATATAGTATACGGTATATTAGTATAGTTATTATATATATATAATAGATTATATCTATATATAATATAGTAAATATAGTATATGTACTATATATATATTATATTTTGTTTTACAGTTTTCCGGGCACTAAAATGGTTACCGAGGATTCCAACAATGTTATGCCTTTTCGCCTGTAATCTAATTGTAGTTTTGAGATATGGTTGTAGTTTTAAACAATTATCACCTATATATATATATAATTATTATAGTATATAGTATAGTATATATATATGATATACTATATATAATAATAATAATATTTATAGTAGTATTAGTAGTAGAATAATATATATATAGTATATTATTATATATATATATAACATAGTATAGATACTATATATAGTTATAATATTAATTTAGTATACGTGATATTATATTTATTATATATATATAGTATGTATATATATATATACGTATATATTATAGTATAATATATAAGTATAGTCACTGTATATATATAATATGTGTATAGTATATATATAGTAGGGTATATAATACGTATTAGTATATATAGTGTATGTAATACAGTATATAGTATTATATATATAGGGTATTTATTATTTAATTTTTCACGTATTGAGTAAATACGTAACGCGGATACGATGAAAGAGAAAGTCTAGTAGAAGGCGTTATGCGCTTCACGCTCAAAGCTAATAACAATGAAGGAGCGAACTGAGAAGATGATCTTTCCTCCTCTCGTGTGAGTGAATGAGTGAGTACAAAAAAAAACAAAACGCGCCAAAATCCAGCGAGTCTTCGTCGGTCATTGACTCTGTGACTCAGTGAAAATTTCAATTTGAATTTCCTAGCGTTATATATATTAAATTTTTTTTTCATAGAATTTTCGGTTACTTTTTTTTTTTTGTTTAATTTGTATCAACTTTGGGGAAATGGGATAATGAAATCATAAAACTTGTCATTTTCGAAATGATATTTGTTATCGTATGAGTCATGTAGGTTTTTATTGGATATAATATAAAGTTAATTATAAGTAGTTATATATAACGTAGTATATTATAGTACAAGTATATATAGTATATATACATGATAGTATATAGGTGTAGCTGTAAGTATAGTATGATATATATACGTGAGGCTAACCTATGACTATAGCCAATTGGTAGTGGCTATATCGTTGGGTTTTAGAGCGAGGTCACTATGAATCGTATTCCATTATCTTCAAAACTGACAACATAGTGTGTACAGAGAAAAAGGTGGCATGGAGCACGTTGTTGGGATCCGTGGCCAGAGAGAATTGTGTAGGGCGGAAGAGATGTGGTAAAGTGAAGAAAAAAAAGAAATAAAAAAAACAAGAAAATGAAAAAAAATCATATCTCAAAAACTTACAATGGCTAGAGCGAGAAGGAGGTAGCATTGGTTTTTGGAATCCATTGTACAAATTTTAGTGATACGGAATAATGTAGAAAAAAATACAATAGGAGAATGAGAAGGTAAAAGTGTAAAATACCGAGATAGTATGCGTAGTGTTTTTGGCTTGTTTAGGCGAGCAGGAGGACACGTAATGAGGTAGTATATTATGTTAGTATTGTAAAAGGTATTACACGGCAAGTCGTAGGGGCGTGCTCGCAGCCGACGGGAACAAGGGTGGGGACGTATTTCATGAGCGGGCACCCACGGCCTAGGGGAGGAGGGTAGGGAAGCCCCGCCCGCGACAAGCCCAATACCACTAAAGACGGGGGGGTTGCCCAGGAGGACCGCTGCTCGCCGGGAGGGGGGAAATAGTCCTAGCCGCCGTAGGTTCCCCGGAAGTGGCCGAGAAGACCGCCGACTCACGTCAATCGTGCAGGGTATAGATCCTGGGGTATTCTTTATGGTTAAGTAGAGCAAAAGAAACACGGGCAAAGATTGTGTAAAATAGAAAGGTGGGTTAGTTTATTTTTACGAGTAACCAGATAAAAGGGTTGCGTCTAATAGGGGGGTGGAGCTGCTCTAAATCATATAGTATAATTATGGTGAGCAATAATATAGTTTTTATGGCTTTTTACTCTATGTTACTAGAAGAAAAAATACAACCATTTATCCAATAACGGTCCCAAAATTGTATTTCCTTTGTCGCGCGTGTAACGCGTGATTGAGTAAAGTTTGAGATATACTTTATATTCTTTTTTTGTTTTTTTTTTTTTTTTTTTTTTTGAACATTTCTCGCCGAATTGGACCAGCCTCTGCAGCATTTATTTTTCCTTTAAAATTTTAGTTTCTTCTTATAAATGTTGTTGGTGAGATATGGAGGAGCATTCTGTTATTATTCTTAGAGCTCTAATAACCAATTTTAAATGCACTTATATAGGTGATATAGGTATATATATAGTATTTTAAATACTTACTGTTGGAAAGGGTAGTAGTTAGTAAGGTATATAATAGATAGTATAGTGGCATGTTATATAATGACTATGAAGAGTTTGAGTATATTAAGTACTAACTAGTAGATGTATTATGGTATTATATATAGGTGTATATTAGTAGTACTAAGTTAGCGTAGTGTTACCGTATGAGGTGGGGTGGTAGTAGTCTATAGTATAGTATTAGCTGCTAGGGATATAGTAGCGTAGTAGTATAGTAGAGGTATGGCTTGTATATTAATAGTAGTATGAGTAGTAGTATGGTCAGCGGTTTAGTATTAGTTCGCGGCATATGGTAGGTCGTGTCAAAAAGCTATAATGGCGCTCGAGCATGAGAAGAACTGGGGAATACAATTGTGGTGGAAAGGGCTGGTGCAATTTTACGTAAAGCGGAAAATGTAAGGAAGAAAAAATAGTAAAAAGGATAAGAGAACGCTATCAGAAGAAAAAAATTATATCTCAAAACTACAATAGGCTACAAGCGAATATGGAGATGGTACAGTGTTTATGGAGAGTCCTGTTAAAGATTCAGCGATAAGAAAGATCGTATAAAAATAAAAAAATAAGTAAAAAAATTATTGTGTAATGAATTATACGTTAATTTGGGGCATGATTAGAAAGGGAGACTTGTAAGGTACGCGCGGAGATGTGAGCGTGGTGCTATGTGTGCTTCGCGGTGTGAAGGGTGAGTAGAGAGTGGAGCAGCGCGTTTTGCTGGTGTGTATCGCGCTGATTTGCCTCGAAGAAGTAAATAGCGACTTCGTTGAGTAGCAGGGAGATTAGCTTTATACAGCGTTTGGTTGTTTTTACAGGATTCAAGGCGCAGGGGGAGTATGCGTGGTGGTGGTGAGAGTTGAGAGCAGTACGACCTCGCCGCAGTTACAGTGGTGTGCCAGTAGGGCTGGGTGGCGACGACTGGAGGGTGGGGCGTGGTCGCTGTGAGGGTTGGGGGTGGTAGGGGGTGGTGGGGTCTCGCAGCAGATGGCTCCTGATGGTGGACTGATGAGTGGTGTATCTGGGCTGTCGGTGGTGAGGAATCGGTGGTGGTGGCGGGTGAGATCGCGTTCCGCGAATTGATCCAAAGAGGGTATGCGTAGGTTCGAGATCGTGGGTGCTGGTGGCGAGATAGGCTACGAGGGAATGCGCGCGTGAGCGTGTTAGCGTGTACCGTAGGTCGTCTGGGGCCTTTAGCGAGGAGTGCGCTGGACGATCCTTACGGGGAGGATGCCGGGATCGGACTCGAAGAGATGGCGGACGCGCGGCGAGAGGTGTCGGCGCGCCGTGCAGAGCGGAGTGCTGAGGCAGCGCCGGGGATGGCGTGAGGCGTAGAGGCGAGTGACTTCAACGCCTTAGGAGAGAGACCGCTCGCGTACGACGCAGCTGCTGATTGCGAGGTATACATGCTTGACGAGGATAGGTCTGGCGGCTGTGGTAGTTGCGATGTATGGAGTTATGTGGGCTATAGGTCGAGGGTGTCAGGTGCTGATATGAAGGAGAGCGAGACGAGCTGTTCACCGCTACTTCCTACGTCGGCGTCGAAGCCCGCTCTAGGGTGTGTGGGCTGCCGTTATAAGAAAGAGTATTCTGATGTGACAGATTAGTTGAAGTACCAGGATATCCAATAAATGTAGTCCATTTAGGACATGATGCATATTGCCATTACAGTAGTATATCCGGAGATTATAAACTATTTATCTTCTTAATCTTTTTGTTTTTTTTTGCTTTTTTGACATTATTACCGTTACTAAAGATTATTGCGAGACCAGCGATTTGCCCACCAGATGTATAACTTGAATGCCAGTTTGTGATTCGTTTTAACTGTAGCAATTAATAGTTTTTTGAGATACATATGACGGATATATACTAAACGCTGACCTATATATGACAACCATTATAAGTATATATATTATATTCATCTGGGCCGTATGTTCTATATACTGGGCAGTAGATCTAGTATAGTCGAATAACTAGGTTGAATGCAGACTGCTATTCAATGAGATAGAATTAGTAGTAAGGCGGCGTAGTATCTACGAGTCATCCACGCATTATAGCTTAGCTTGAGACCTTTATATTTATTAATACTACACGCAAATCAAGCATTCTATTACTGAGTGATAGTTATTGATATATGCCTGTATTTACAACTATAGTTATATATTTAGTAAGGGCTATAGTGATATTAGGGTTAGAATGGATGGCACTGAGTTAAGCTATATTCCTAATCAATATAATTATAGTATACGTGAGAGAGAGACAATATCATCCAACTGCCGATGGCGATGGGAGGAGAACGAGCTAGCGGTGCTAGGAGACCAAAGGGCAAAGGGTTGGGACATAGCGAGCTTGGCGTTGGTGAATTGTTCTTGTCCGCTAAGTTGGGTTTAGGGATAGGAGCGAGGTAGCAAAGGTTGTTGCAGATGAAAAAAACAAACAAAAAGAAATAACAAAAGAAAAAAATATGATCTTCAAAAACTACTCGAACGTTAGCAATTCGGGGGCGGAGGAAGGGAATATGCGCAAGTTGTTTGGAATCCTGACGTAAGGAGATGTTGTGAGATAGGGGAAGAGATTATGAATAAAAAGAATAGAAAGATAAGAATGAATATATATTGGGTTGGGGAACTAATGTGATCCATGTGAATGGGAGTGGGTATGTGTAGAAGAGCTCTGATTGTAGGAGCAACCGTTTGCGTTATTGGCGTGTACGCGTCGCGCTTAAGGCGCAATAAATAGGACTTCTAGTGTAAGATTGTTGCAGACTGTTTATCTGTTCTTTGGTACTAAAAAGAATACGCGGGCTGTCCAAGGGTATAGGTATGTTGCCGACATGGCACCCGAGTGGGCGAGAGAGTCGGGGTCCTCGTCGTTGGGGGAGGCCTTCGGCGGAACACGGGGGTGATGGACTAAGTAGTTCCTCATCCCGGAGCTGCAAGAGATGGCTGGCTAGGGGTGCGTGGTGTGACGGCGCGACGGGAGCGATGCGTCACCGGGAAACGCGCCAGGACCCCGCGCTCTTTGGTGGTAGTTGGAGCGTTCGCGGGGTTTCCTCCGCCCCTCCCTACGGGTATTGGAGGGAAAACGTCCCCCCCTTGTTCCCCGTCGGCTCGGCACCCCCTAAAAAAAAATAGCCAATATTTTTTTGAATTTTATGTATTTGATTTATTTATCTTTTACATTTTCCTATACTAAAATTTTTAGCAAGGGAGTGCGGGCGATTCCAAAAATGTATTTCTTTTAGCTGTAGCTATTGTACTTTTTTTCATCACCATTTCAGTTTTCTTTTCATTTTTTTTTTTTTTTGTTTTTTGACATTTTCCGCCCTAAAATTGTTTGCCAGGATTTCCAATCAAGTCGGTCGGGAGTGGCGGTTACCATATGCTTGCACGGTGCCTGCGGGGTGTTTTTCCAAGGTCCTAGGGGTGGTGTGAGACTAGAGTTGGGTAAGTGTTTGTATGGAGAGGTAAGGGTATGTCGGCAATGCCGGGAGTGACGTGAGGAGTGTGCGAGTATGGTGGGTCGTCTATTGAGGCATCTGGATTGTGTGGAATGCGCCAAAATTAGTGCGACGGACATAATATAGTATGGGTATGCGTATATGGTATGCTAACTCACACGCTGTTAATAGGGCGTTCACCTAGAGTGTAATTTGATTATTATGCCTGGAGCGAGGTGATTGGCATTACGTTAGGTGTATAGCAGTGCTATTAGCTGATAGTTGATACGGGTAGGGCCGCGTATTATTAGGTATATGAGATATAGAATAGACGTCAACTGTACTTAGGTTAGGGTGACGGTATGGTATAAGGAAGGGCTTATTATGTTATTTACGGCTTATAATGACGTGATAGTCGTGTATGTAGGTGTGTCCTGAGATATTAGTATATAATATAGTGTATGAATCATGGTGAATTTATAATAGATATTAGTGCGGAGTATGTCTAATATTAGTAAGATGTCTATTATGATGGAGATCTATTGTGAGAGGATAGGTGATAGTAGTACGTGGAGTATTATACGATATATAGATATTAATTAGTTAATTAAACTATATATATACTATAAGTGAGTGTAGTATATACCATTATATATACTGATTGATCCTTAGTTAGTAGTACTGTCATGTGCGGTAGTATAATATATAGGTATAACTTAATAGTTTATATGAGATATACGTACTCCTTGTACTAAGGAGAGAGTTACCTACTCGTATAATGTATATGTATATAAGGTCGTAGATCTAGGGTTCGTATATATGCAATATATATATATCGTTTTTGTTATTATTATGGTTCATGGTTCGTTCTCTGGTGATCTTATGTTCGTCTTATCTTTGTATCTTTTAATATACTTATTTATATTTTCTATTTGATTATATATTTATCTGTTAGTGCTGATGCTTCATTCGTAGCCATAACACTATCTCTGTCGCAGGAGAATTGTAAAAAAAAAAAAAAAAAAGAAAGAAAAAAAAGAAAATAATATATATACATATGACTATTCAAACTACGAATAGCTCAGCGGAAAGAGGAATACATTATTTGAATCCTTGGTAAAATTTCACATATAGGATAAACTGTAAAAAAAAAAAAAAAAAAAAAAAAAGTTATTGTTGAATAATTATATGTATTATGATTAGAGAGCTATTTAAGGATCTTATTTTGGTTACTCGTTAAAGATAAATAGATCTTTACTATTAGGGGATGGCCACAAAATTTCGGATATACTCAGAAATATCGTCGATATTTTTGGCTCGATGATAGTCCCGAATATTCTTTTTGGGCGATATTTAGATAGGCGATATACCTCGATAGCGAGTTTTCGATATTTTTCCCTTAATATCGGAAACGCGGAGTATTCTTTTTCAAATAAAAATAATTGTTTTTAAATGGCGTAAAAAATAAACATCTTATTCCACGTTCTCGCCGGACACCACTGAAGTATAATGAAACTCGCTTCCCGCACCATAATTTCGTTCATTCGCTTCATCCCCGGGCCCAATGTCCGTTAATAGAATAAAGCGCTGAAAATTGGGGACGTTAATTTAGATTTTCGCTCTTTTCGGGAGACCAAGAAATATCAAATTGTCTGTCTGAGTATTCATCCCTGAGTTCGTTAGGAGTGTACGGAGCTTAGTTCTGCGTGTACGTCATCGGCGCTCAAGTGGTATATATATCATGATAAGTGCGCGCGGATAGGATGGCGACTGGCAATAAAATGTTTGGAGACTTAAGATAGTGAAGATATGACTTTCCGCTGCTATGCGTAGTGTAAGGGCTCTGGTCGGTCGATCGGAGAGTAGCGAATAAGTATCTTGCGGGCGTGGGTAAATACACGTCAGTGCTCGTCAGAACGAACAGTAATCAGTGAGTTAAACAATGTTTTTGCGTTCAAGTGGATGAAAGGAATAGATTTGACTTCCGAGCATAGGTATTGTAGTTGGTCTTTTTAGGTGCATTAGGAGTTAGAAGTGTTGGGCTCTGTGGCAATTATATATAATGCTAGTAGCATATAGGCTATACTATGTAGTACTACATATACTTTATAACGCTAGTATATGTAGTATAATATATATTATGATATATATAGTATGGACTATATATAGTATATACTATAATAATACTACGTATATGGTATATATATATATATATAGTATTAAGTGATTACATATATATATGATACATATATATATAATAAGTATATAAACATCAATATCTATATATATTATATATACTTCTATCATAACTATATAAGTACTTATAAGTGTAAATATATATAGTAGGTTAGTTATTATTAGCTTAGAGGCTGAACGTGGAGAGGTAATATAAAGATGATATATATGGCTAAGAGGGACACTATAAGAAGGAGATACCTTATGCGCTATAAATGGTACGAAAGGATCTGTAGTAATCTATGAGTAACATATATTGAGTAGTATAGGTATAATAATAAGATACTATATATAATAGACCCTAAGTAGTAGAAATTCTACTATGATAATCCTATGCTAATATATATATTATATAATATAGTATATAGATCTGAGTTAGCTCTATTATAGTATATACTATTATAGTAATACCTATATATATATAAAATATATATATTATTATATATATATATAATGATATATATATGAGTATATATGTTATGTATATATAAGGATATCTAATTATATATATATATAGTATATATTATATCAGGTATATTACTATATATATATATAATTATAATAGTATAAGGGTAACTAACTGAGTTACATTGAAATAAAATGAAGGAATTTAAAATATTCTATTTCATAGTTTTATTTCCGTTTTTTCATGTAAATGTTTTTATGAATTTATTTATGTGTATTCAGGAAATCTATTTGAATGTAAAGACTTTTGCAGTCCCACTTGAGACTAGCCTGAATCCTGGATTACGTGTAGGTCTGTGGGACGTGTGTTCAGTAGTTTCAGTGTGGACGATAGATAATCACTATGCAGAAGATCTAATGACCTGAAACAAGGACTCCTGTGTGTTGGGTTTGACAGTTAACATACCGAGTACCGACTAGTCTAAAATCATCTACTGTCGATTACGATTGGTTTCACTTAAATAATGTAATTAACAAGATTAACGATTTTATATATATTAGCGTATTATCTATAAAAAGGTTAGTAATCGGGGTACATCACGTACAGCTTTTATCTTCTGGCATACCAGTTCGCGACACTCGTTCTTAAATATTATTCTCATTTATACTAAAAATTTATAGATTTCTTAGATCCTGACTTAGTAGAGCTTGGAACTGCACAACAGATCGACATCTCACAATTTTCAAAATGAGGTTCGTTGGAATCAATATTTATTTTTGTACTTAAATGAGAAATTCATTTTGAAGATTCCAGCTTCATGAATATTTAATACCTAATAGTTATTTTTTTCATTTTTAATGAGAAAAAAAAAGTGAATTTTTTATGAATATAGTGTTTAAGTTGTCAAGTGCTGCAATTTTTCTTTATTATATTTTATTCACTTGTCACAAAAAAGTCGAAACAAACCCTCCATGGGTTTTCCTGCGAGGAGCCAACATCGACCGCTTTCTAGCACAACTTCAGTCTTCATCCTCTTGGAGTTGGAAACTTTGAAGTTGGAAGAGCCTTGAAAGAGTGAAGATTCTTTTTTCGCAGTTTCTACCAACACTTTTTCTTTTTTTCATACGTCTGCTTCATATTTATAGATAATTAAAGCCTTTCTCTCTCTGAGTGAGTATAAATAGAGTATATATATATAGGATATATCTATACCTATATATAGTAGGATTTCGTGCCCTATATATATAAACGATAATAATATTATTAGCTATAGTCTGGTTATATATACAATGTATACTTTACATTTTACTAACATCTATAAGGAACATTTTTTTAATCGTATATTTTATAATAATTTATGTATTACTATATAATGGATCAAAGTGACTTAACGTGCCACGACGGACACGGGAGATCGGATAATATGTTTATATTCATAATATATATTATAATTATGATTATATATAGACTATATATATATATTAGTATATATATATATATATTTATATTAATAAATATATATAGTATTGAATAGTATATATATAGTATTATTGATATATATATATATGTTATATAATATATTATATTAGGTGTATACCTATAGTATATATATAGTATATAGGTATATACTTATAGGTTATAAAGTATATTATATATATATATTAGGTATTAGTGATATATATAATATAGTATATCATAGTATATTATAGTATTATATATTATAATATAATAGCATATATTAAGTTATAAAACCTACATGATATAGCGAGGTATAATATATATGATTATAGTGATAATATATATATAAAGTATAATATATATATAGGGTATATAAATATTATATATATATATATAGTATAGTATAGAGGTATAGTAAGTATGAGTTAGGTTTGTATTGAAACCGTATACTCGAAACATCTAACAACTGCTCATGTTTAAAGAATGCAAATAGATCTGTTAACAATCATGGTTCTGCCGTTTGTAAAATAAAAAACCCAATATGTAGCATCCTACCAAACTTGTTATTTATTTTTTTTTATTTTATGTTGAGTTTTAATTTATTTTTAAATAACTGAAATTTGCCCGTGATGTTCCAAAAATGTAAATTTGGCAAATTTTATGGTGTAGCTTTATCGGTTCCTTTTTAATATGGGCGTCCACCACTAATCTGGAGGTTTATATATATATTATATATATAATATAATATATAATTAATATATTATATAGATATATATATATATATTAAATAGATATATATATATATATATATATATTATATATATATATATAATAGTATATATATATATTAGTATATTATTAGTACATATATAGTAGTGTTAGTACTAATATATATAATATATATATATTTGATAATAATCTATGAAATTTATTTTCGGATAATAATATATCGAAATAACTCGATATATCGAGATATGCGATAATTTTTTGCTGGCGAATAATATCGAAGGGATAATGATATTTTTTTTAAAATATCGATATATTCGATTTTATCGATATTTTTTGATGATCGGGCATCCCTACTTTATATTAAATTTTGCTTTTTTTTTTTTTATTACCTAAAGAATTAGAGCCGCCAAGCGGTATAGCGGCTAAACCGATGGCAGGAGTGCGGGGTCTCTCGCCTCCGGGGAAACTACGGGTAGGACTAATTCCCCCTCTGGGAGGGTCTTCCGGAACGCCCGGTTCTTTTGGTGATTGTGGGTGTCGCGGAGGGTTCCCTTCCGCCCTCCCCTACGGGGTAATGGAAAAACGTCCCCCCCTATGTTTCCCATCGGCGGCTCGACCCCCTAGTGTGCCGTATAAAGCAAAACTTTTTTTAAAGGGTCTATTTTATTTTTATCGAGAAAACAATAAAAGGTCTATAAATAGGCTCTTCTACTCATATTACTATAGATATTAACAATATATTTTTTTTTTTTTTTTTACATTTTCTCTCTCTCAAATTTTACCAGGATTTCCAAAAATGTATTCCTTTTCGGGGTTTCAGCTATTGTAGTTTTTGAGATATAATTTTTTTTTTTTCTTTTTTTTTGTTTACATTTCCAGAACTAAAATTGGGACCACATTCCAGCAATGTATTCCGTTTTATCTGTAGCATTAATAGTTTTTAGATACATATGACGGCTATCCAGACGCTGCGCCATATATATATGGATATATAAATAATAATTATATATATATATAAATAGTATATAATATATATTAGTAGTAATATATATATGTATATAATATATATATATAATATTATATATATATATATATATATATATATAGTATAATATATACTATAGGTATATAGTATGTATAGTATATAGTATATATAGTTTATTATATATATAGATATTATTAAAAGAAAAATATATCCAGTAGAACTATCAAAAAGAAAGAGTAATAAAGTTAAAATTTTGTTATTTTTCTGACTTTCAAAAAGGTATTTTTTTTAAACCAATTAACATAAAGATAAGCCAACGCCATCGCTTCCAGAATGGGGAACTCGATGCTAAATGAAATATATATATATAGTATATATAGCTATAGTTATATGTATAATATATAAATATATATATATATTATATAGTACTATTAGTATATATATTATACTAATAATATAATATATTATAAGTATGATATATATATTAGTATATTATACGTATATATATATATCATACAGAGGTGGGCAGCGATCATTTACTCCGGTTACAACGGAATTAGTTTTTTTTGAGTAAGGGTAGTCAGACGGATCTCGTTTACTTTTTATTCATGTAAGCGCAACCGAATAAACTTCCGTTTATTTGTTTCCTCCGTTACTTTTTTAGTCCGTTACCATTTGGGTTTCGTTACATTTTGTTTGATAGCCAATTGACCACGCCGATCCAGCTAAAAAAATACTTATATATAAAATATATATATATATATAGTATATATAATATATAATATAATATTATATAGTATATATAATATAGTATAATATATATAGTATAATTATATTATATATATATATTATATAATTATCATAATCCCTGACCCGTGAGGGCTGGGAAAATTTTTTATAAATATATAAAACAGGTGAATTTAGTTACATATAAACAAAAATATAAAAATCATGAATTTTAAAGTTAACCTTAAAATATCAAAGTGATATAAAGAAAATATATTTTTCTATGGTAATCAAGCCTTTATATATAGTTTTGGTGCCTGTTTGCTATGCAGGGAATTTTGTTATTGCTAACTATTTATTCACACATAAGGTGATTGTTATTATTGTGATTACAAAATAAAAAAAAACTTTTTTTTCTTGAACTGGCATGGAACTGTTTTCAGCTGTTTAATACTATTCAATGGGTGCTGGATATCCAAATGCTGATCTCAGATTTGCTCTATCACATCCATTTCTATGCAATAGGCAAACCCCATTTTCATGGATTTTTTTTCCGAAAAAACACTTTGTGCACTGATGAATTATGAAGTTGTTTGCGGTGCGGTTACTGCTTAGGTGATGAAAAAAAATTGGTGTTGTATTGGACAATAAGTGCGTTATAATATATATTATAATAAGATATATTAGGTATATATATAACTATATAGTTATAAGTTATAAGATATTATGTATATATATATATATGTATATAGTAAGTATTATAATTATATAGTATAGTATTATATATATATATATATATATATATATATAAATATATATTAAGTATATATATATAATATATATATATATATATATATCATATTATGTACATTTCAAAATTTATTACATTATTACACTATTACATATTACAAGCATTTTATGTACATATCACAATTTATGTAATGTTTTTCATTTGCAGGTTGTGATCTAACAATCGCTATAATATCCGAAAGAAGGAGATGCCGTAATGACATAGATATCTTCTGCTAAATCTGTGGGAGCTTCACTTTGCAGGATCAAAGGGGCAACATTAATACCTTTGTCAAGAGGGTGTATCTTACCTACTTTAAAGTAGGATTGGGAGACCAAGACAAATATTGGGCTCCTCACAGGAAATACCTTTGCCTACACTTACTGAGCTCACCTGAGAATTGAATGTTGAAAATATCAGTTTACCTTCTTAATCAGACGATGAGGATGATGCTCTGACCGAATATACGCCATCTGTTGCATATTCTGATACAACTGTTATGGTTAGTCAGCCTGAATTGAATGATCTTGTAAGAGATTTGTATTTGCCAAAGCAGTTTGCTAAATTGTTGGATTCCAGGCTGAAAGAGGAAGGAATACTCAGACCTGGCACTAGTGTCTCCTTTTATCGTAACAGAAAAGCAGCCCTGCGAAAGTACTTCCATTCAGATGCTCAATTTGTTTATTGTAATGATGTTGAAGGGATTCTTCTCAATATGGGATCGCTCGCATATGATTCAACTGAATGGAGTTCTTTTTATTGACAGTAGTAAAAGAAGTTTGAAATATGTGTAACTGCACAACAGAAACATATATAACCGATAGGACAATAGGACACTCTGTACAAATGAAAGAAGAGAATGCCAACATCAAGAAAATTTTGGATAGATTGTAATACCATCTTCAATGGTTAATTTGTCTGGATTTGAAAATGATTAATTTTCTGCTGGGGCAGTAAGGAGGCTGCACCAAATACCCTTCTTTCCTGTGCTACTGGGACAGTAGGGCTACATTAGAACACTGGGTGACAAAGACCTGACCACCAAGAATCAGTTTGACGCCTGGTGACAAAACCAATCCAGATATGAGCTCTTGGTTGATAGGAATAGAAAAAAATTGTATTTACCCCACTGCACATAAAACTTGGGTTAATGAAGCAATTCATCAAAGCTCTTGATCACACTGGAGACAGCTTCAGCTATATTTTTTCAACCTTCGCAAGTCTCAGTGCCGAGAAGAAAAAGGCAGAAATATCTGATGGCTTTGAATAAGGCTCTGCCCGTGAGCGGTGGTGAGAACTGTGAAAAAAAATGAAAAAAACCAATCAGGAATCCACACTTTGTTACAACAATGACTACGGCAGAGGATAGAGCTTGGATTGCATTCTCTGATGGGGTACGGAATTTCCCTGGGAACAGGAAAGCGGACAACTACCGAGAGATTGTGGAGGAGCTGCGCTTGAGTTTCCAAGCACTTGGATGTAGAAAAGCATCAAGGTTCACTACTCACATAGTCACTTGGACGACCTTCCATAGAACTTAGGTCACGTGAGCGAAGAGCAAGGTGAACGCTTTCATCAAGACATTAAAGTTATGGAAGAACGCTACCAAGGCCCATGGGACACCAACATTATGGCAGATTGCTGCTGGTCCTTGATGAGAGACGTTCCACAAGCTGTACATTGGAGATCGTCAAAGAGGAGGTCGTTTATGCAAATGTAACATCACTATTGTTCTTAACATTTTTGTACATATTTCCTTAATTTCACATGTCAATTCTAAAATCGTAATAATCATTCACTCACATTTATATGCTTTCACTATCACAACTTTGTGCAACGGATCATTAAACGTATTTTCATTATTATTGAATATTGTATCTTGCCATATTCTTATCTGTAACTCTGTTCAGATATTCAAAAAATGATCATAAATTTGCTGTTTATTTAAAACTGCAATATTTGATATCTCAAAACCCTGATGTGATAGACATAAACATATGACAGATTTGGAATCATCATCCCAGAATTACCTTAAAACCGTTGGAAAACCATATGTCAAAAAAATGTTGTTGACCAGTGTTATTAAAATATTTTTTTTCCTGCATTAAAATGTTCGCCAACTTCAAAAATGCATTCAGTTTTTATGTAGCTATCGAAGTTTTTGAGATACAGATGTCAGCTAATCTGGAGACTTTCATATATATATATATATATATAGTATATATAATATATATATATATATATATATGATATATATATATATATAATATATATATATATATATATATATATATATATATATATATATATATATATATATATATATATATATATATATATATATATATATACGTTATATATATATATATATATATATATATATATAAAAGAGAATATATATTATAATATATAATATATATATATATATATAATTATTATATATATATATATATATATATATATATATAAGTGAAATCTGCATAGAATAAGGAATAGGGATGGTACTTTCGTAACTCGTAACTGATGAAATGGATGGGAGGAGAGTGTGGAGGGAACACTTCGAAAATCTTCATAACAATGGCAGTAATGAAGAGGTGATTAGTGAATGTGTGTGGATTTGATTGGGCAAGAAGGAATAGGTATTTTGGGTATGAGGTCATTAGTAAGGAGGAGGTAATGGGTAGAGTGAAAAAGTTGAAGAATGGTAAATCTGTAGTTATAGATGAAATTACTGGTGAAATGATCAAGAACGGAGGCGAGATAGGGATTGAGTGGATTTGGAAACTGTGTAACAAAGAGTTTATAGGATTCATAGTTCCAAACGATTGTAGGAGAGCAGCAATAGTATCCTTATATAAGGATAAGGAGAATAAGGGGAACTGTAGGAATTATAGTGGAATTAGCTTATTAAGTGTTGTAGGGAAGATATATGCTGGTATTTTGGTCGAAGCGCGTCGAGTGACTGAGGGACTGATTGGTGAAGAACAAGATGCGTTTAGAAATGGTAGAGGATGTGTGGATTAATCTTTACATTGAAACAAATGATTGAGAAAAAGGGGAGAGAAGAAGAATAAATTGTATTTAGGTTTTATGGATTTGCAACAGGCATATGATAGGATTAATAAGGAAGCTCTATGGCAGGTGTTAGTGATATATGGTGTTGGTGGTAGGCTTCTGAATGGTATCAAAGTATGTATGACGAAAGCGAAGAATGAATGGAGCTGAAAGTAACTGATTTAATAGTAATAGCGGAGTTAGGCAGGGATGTGGTTATTCAATTTGTATATGAATAGGGTTATGAAAGAATTAGAGGTAGGGGTAGCAGGGGTAGGTGTTAGAATGATGGAGCATGAGAGAGAGTGGAGGGTGCGCTACCTATTATATGCGGATGATTTAGTTTTGTATGGCGAATCTGAAGAGAGTTTCAGAGGATTGATAGAGGGATTTGGCACTGTATGTAAAAGGAGGGGTTTGAAAGTAAACGTACATAAGAGTAAGGCTATGGTTGTGATTGAGGACAGTCCTTGGTATGCAATTATGTTGAATGGTAAGCAATTGGAACAAGTGTCTGAGTTTAAATACTTAGGATATATTTTGAATGAAAAGGGAAAAGATGATGCAGAGTGTAGTAGGAAAGTTGTGAATGG
>JABUQX010067581.1:0-17500 GCA_015478945.1 Trachelipus rathkii
AAATATATATATATATTGATTCTTCAATTTTCTCACTCTATTTTTTTCTCTATTACTCTTCTATACACTTTAGCTTAATTATCAAATCTATCTCCAAAATAAACGTTCTTCTTTCAACCACTATCTCTACACTTTTTACTATCACCCCCTTCTTTCATGCCTTATTTGACACCACATGGTTATGTAAGATATCAGAATGTGTTCCCTCCCCACACTCTACCTACGCCAGCCAGATAATACTGTATTTCTACTGCATTTATAAACATGATTTTATTATGAGATTCAAGGAACTCTTTGTAGCAGTGGCTCACTCTCTCGACAATACACCATAACACATCACTTATCATACATGCATACAAACTGCATTTAATATATATATATATTAATATTATATATATTTTATTATATAATAATAATATAAATATATTATTAGAATAATATTATTTTATATATATATTAATTAATTTTATAATATAAATATATATATACTATTATTATATTATATATATTTTAAATATATAAAAATATATATTAAAAAATTAATATGTTGTGTGTGTGTATATGTATGTGAGTGTGTGTGTGATCCTTATTATTAATATATATTTATTTCATGGAACTTGGTAATAAATTCAGATTATTAAATAATAATAATTAAAGCTAAATAACAAAGAGAATTGAAGCTCTGGACAAACTATATATATACACTTATCAGAATAATAAAAGGAAAGTAGAAATTTTTCAAGAATAAAAATAATATATATAAATAATAATATATCTAAAAATATAAAATAATAATTAAAAATAAATTGAATATATATTAATTAAAGTATTTATATGATTCAATATCAGACATTAAGTTAAGATTTATATTATAGTAGTTTATTTAATTATTAACCATATTACTCTGAATATATTAATATATATATAATTATTAATTATAAATACATATATATATAATATATTAATTATAATATATATATATTATTAATACTATATATATATTATAATTAATATATTATATATTATTTATAATATATATATTATTATATATATATTAAATATATGATCATTAGTATTTTAGAGTATAATATTATATATATTTTTATTATATATATTATATATATAGTATATAATATAATATATGTAATTATATAAATTATTTATATATATATATAAATATATAATTATATATTAATATATAATATATTATGTTAATAATTAATATCCCTTATCTAATATATATATTATATTAATATTTATAATAATATATAATACTATATAGTATATATAGTATATTAATTATAATATTATATTTAATATTAATATATATATTATTATATATTATATTAATATATATATATATATATATAATATATAATATATATTAATTATAATATATATTAATATATATACACAAGAAATATAGATGTATTATATATTAAGAATATCTTTGATCATACACTAGAGTGTTAATATATAAAGCTCACAACTCATTATTGTGATAATTTTACAACTCAATATATATATAGCGTCATTAAATTAGAAAATAAATAGTAAAATAATGTTTTATTCTATAATAGTAATCTTCATTATTTTTACTCACATATTTATTTTGTAATACGAATTTAAATTATTTTTTAAGTTTTATTGATCAAGTTCGTTAGTTTAAATATTATATCTTAAATTTATATATATATATTATTAATATATGTCTTCATGTAAGATATTATAATTATTAATATAATAATATATCATTAATTCATATGTAAAATTCATTATGATTAAGTAAAATTACAATGTAAATTATTATATAATAATATATGTATATATATATTCTCAGTAAGCCAACAATTTAAGTATTAAATAATTATGCTAAAGAATGGTTGCATATGATACAATCATATAAATATATTTAAAAATTTTTCACTTCTATAGTGAAAGCAGACCGTAGATGAGAGATGGATGGTTAGCATTTATGATCATAATGAGAGGTGTTACCAGCTTGGCATTTGTATTCTGTATAGAAAAATATTAATTATTTATATAAGAGATAATATAATTTTTACAATCAATTCCTTTTGATTATATAATATCTATATATTATATTAATATATAATATTATATATATATATATTATAATATATATATATATATATATATAGTATATATTATATATATATAATATATATTATATAGTATATTTACCTAGATTTAAATAAAGAAATCTTAATATAATATATAATATATTTTTATGTTACATAAATAACAAAAGTGTGCTCCTATATATCTTAATTACTCTATGTAATAATAAATATTATATTAATATATATATATATATTATAAATATATATTATATATATATATATATATATTATATATATATATATATATAGTAATTTATTATATATAGTATTTTATCAAATAAAAGTATTATTCCTATATATATATATATATAATATATATAATGATGTTTTTACTGATATACATATATACCTCTACTAGATTGTGTTGATGGATAATGAAAAATATCAAAAAAAGTAAACTGTAAAATACTGACGACATAAATATATTAATAATAATATAATATATTATAATAATTAATAATTAATAATAAATATTAAATTAATAATTAATAATATAAATTAAAATAAATATATGGAAAATTAAATATAATTAATATATATATATATATTAAGATTAGTTATTATAGTAACAAAAGATAAATTTATATAAATTGCAAGTAAAATTTCATAAATAAGACCTTTTTATTTTTTATGAGACGTTATAACAATGATATTAAATATAATTATTTAGGGATTTTTTTAAAAGAGATATATTTATTATGTATAGTCGGAATAAATTTAAGAGTTGTCATTATGCATATTGACAACTACATAATTAGGGTTGGTCAAGCACCGTAAAATTATTGACGCAGTTCTCAGCACCGCTATTCGATACCGGGTGTCCTAAGAAGTGAGGGCATCAGATCATATATATACTCAGCATACAAGATAATATTTATCTGGTACCTATATCATACACTTATATATATGTAGGTATTAATATATATATAGGCATCCTCTGTGTTTATAAAATGCTCAATTTTGTTCTGCATGGCAATACCTATATTATAGCATACCTTTTTTATTATTTTATTAAAAATCGGGCATTGCAGCCGCATCGCAACGCACGCTCCTAAACCAAACGGAAAAATCGCAGTCCGTAACAGACGGCACAGTCATTATCCCGGGCAACCCCCAAAGTACTCACAACGACACACCTCGGGATGCGTCAGAAGACATCTCACTAGACGCAATGATCTAGTAATATTTATATATATAAATTTCACGCTTAATTAATCGGATAATGGGCAAATCAACTATTAATATACGCCTTTCCACACTAATCTCGTTTTATTTAATAATACTTCATCTAGAGGTCTGGTATATGTTATAAATAAAGTGGATAAATGACAATTAAGAAATAATTAAATTAGTGGTAAAAGTGTAAATATGTAGAAATGATTATTGACCCCTTTATATTATATATATATTATATATATAATATATATATATATAAATATATATATAATAATATTAATAATAATTAATTTATATAATATATTAATATAATATTAATATATATAAATATATATATATATATATATATATATCTAAAATAATAAACATATATATTTAATTATTATTTATATATATTATTATATATTATATTAATATATTAAATATATAATATACTATAATTAATATATATATATATATATAATATCTTTCATATGCTTTGTGAATATAAAATTAATAATAAGTTTTTCACATTAATTATTATAGGAATTTATATATATTATTATATATAATATAATATATATTATATATATATATTATATTATATATTATATATATTATATATATATATATAATATATATATAATATAATTATTAAATTATTTATATATTATATATATATATATATATTTAATTATATATTAATATATAATAAATATATTATAATATATTTTAATATAATAATATTATATATATATATTTATAATATATCATTATATATATATTATTAACTAATATATATATTATATATATATATATATATATAGTATATATATATATATATATTATATATTAATTAATATATTAATAATATATTCATATATATTAATATTATATATAATATATTATTTTTATAAAATATATATATATATTATATATATTAATATAATATATATTATATATATATATATTATAAATAAATATATTATATATACGTACTAAATTTTATTCAAACTATGAATAAGAACGTTCTTTAGACAATCTAACAAGTTTTTAATAGTAGATACAGTATATATATATATTTATATTTAATTGGACCTATGATGAAAGTGAACGGCTTGGCTTCAGGTACCTATTTTGGTTCTCCCACATATGCATTCGACTTTACAGCAAAAACAGATATTCGGTATAACTCATTTGTATTTTATTAATCAATAGAGAGATCCATTATTTTCTGTTCAGCTCTGGCTGACATCTTTTATATGTGTATGTATTTCTTATCACATAGATAAATGTTTTAGTATGTTTGTCATTAGAGAATCAGTGTGTATTAATTAATGTGTAGGCCTTTTAGAGAATTAATATGATATCGGTTAAGGAGTTAACTCGCAAATTAATTTTGTAGAGTAGTTACATTAAGATTCGATATAGGTATGAATCAACATTTGTTTATATTAAGAAATTGTAATATGGAAATTTTTGCATTTGTATATATATATTTTATACACGACTACAAATTCATTGACTACAGTATCATTTTTTGTTCTAGGGTATGACGCTTGTTATTACGTGTTACCCATTATACTTAACTACCTAGACTATACACGTGAGATTAGGATTTTATTATAGATATATATATATATATATATAAAAAATACTGTAAAATTTTTATTATGGTATAAATAACTTATCGTAATACTGGTTTCAGTCTAAAATTATTTATCCGAAGTTTTTTTTATTTAACGTTCTTTCATTTTACTTTTCAGCTCTACCATTAAATAATAAATCATAATATTAGTAAGTTATCATGAAAATTGATTACACCTAATTAATAAGGTAATATATTAATATATAAATTTTTTTTTTTTTTATTTTATTTAATATATATATATAATATATATTATATATTTATATTATATATATATTATATTATATTTAATATATATTAATATATATATTAATATATATATATTATAATATATATATATTAATATAATATATATATATATATAAATATAATATATATGTATATAATATTATATATTATATTTATATATATATATATATATATAATATTTAATTATGTATATTAATATATACATATATTTAATATATATATATTATTAAATATATATATTAATTAATATATATTTTAATAATATATATATATATATAATATATATATAATATATATTATTATATTAATATTCATATAATATATATATAATATATAAATATATATATATATATTATATATATAATATATATATAATATATATATATATTAAATATAATATATATAATATATATAATATAAATATATTAATATATCATTATTTATATATATATATTAATATTAATATATATTAATAATTATATATATATATATTAAATATATATTATATATATATATATAATATTTATTAATAATATCATATATATATATATATTAATAAATTATATATATATTATATAATATAATATATATATATATATTATATTATATTATTATATAATTAATAATATATAATATATATTATATATATATATATATATTAATATATAATAATATATATATATAAATATACATAGTATTAAATATAAATTAATAAGTATATAATATAATAATTACATATATATATTATATATATTATTATTATAATATATATATATATATATATATATATATAAATATATATATATAATATAATATATATATATTATATATACTATATATATTATATATATACATATAAATTAAATATATATATATATATTATTATTAATAATATATATATATATTAATATATATATATATTAATATATGTATATATATACCTATTTATTATTAACAGAGATGCAATAAAAAATAATTTTATTCATTTTTTTAATATATGGTTAAAAACTAAGTAATATAATAATTTATTTATTTAATAATATATATATGAATCAAGGTAAAAAAATGTAAATATAGATAAAATTTATATTTTTATTTAAATAATATATTATGTGGTTTCAATAAATCTGATATTTTTGATAACACAAAGTATTTGGTGTAGAATGATGATTTTTTATTTTTTTAATTTTCAAATATTACTATCCATAAACATAAAAGCAAATCTGTATCCTCTTAGATATTAGTAAGTATTAAATAAAACTTAAATAAACAATACCATATAGACTATATTATGCATCAGGACTATGAGTGATGGAGTGTATTAGTCACGTGGTACAGACAGACCGTTTACTGCTCATGATAGCTGCTAAATGAGCGCTGCTGAGTGAGCTGTGTAATTGTATAATATTAATATACTATATACATATGAAAAATATATGAATACGATATACATTACGCGTGTATATGGATTAAACTTTATTGCATATATATTTTTTTTTTATTTATTTTAGGGAAATTTAAGAAAATTTTCGTAGGATCAAGAAAAAAGGACCCATCAACACACATACGAGGACTACACGCGAGAAATTTCTGGTTGTCTCTTGCATCCCTTGGTGTGATTAAGGCGCGATAATAATATCAGGTACACCATGAGTTGAAGGGTGCATACTTGACATATATATATATATTAGCTCATCAAGTGTCAAATACAGGAAGTATATATGGATTAGAGGAAATGGAATATTACAGTATACATGATTATATATATCCAAATAAATATAAATATATAAATTAACAATTAATATTACCTTTTGTATATTATTATAATAGATCACCTCCAGATTACATACAATAAATATCAAATGTTTATAAAAATATATATTCAGTATTCTTGATAATAGTATGCATAAGAAAAATTAGTGTTTAACTTATATGGCTAAAGTGGGAAGTAATTTCAGATACAGATATATAGGATAATCTTTTGGAAGGTGTTATTGGTACACGTAAAGTTGGAAATAAGACGACTATAGCGAATAAGGTCCAGTAAATATGGGAATCAATGAGATATGGGAACTCACAGATATTGAGGAGGAGTGGAGCGAGGCAAAAGTTTGCAAATGGAGAGGGTCCCTAGATGACATATAGTGACTCTGAGTGATAATTATAGTGTGGCCTAATAACGGTAGAGCGGTTAGCTCAAGTTAATCACTACCCTGTGTATATAAGCGTTCTCGTCTAGATGGGAGGAAAGTAATCCACTATCTATATACCAATTTATGTGTACTATTATATTTTCTGAGAGTATTATTTCAGCTCATTATTTATTGGGGTATTGGTAAATAACGCTATAATAGTCTTATTTGTATTGACCTGTTAAGAGTTCATTCTCTCTATCACGTTTTAGTGTCATGGGAGTACACTCTTTAGGTGATCACACAAGGGAGTTGTCCAGACTAGGTCTTGCCTGTAAGGTAAAGATTGTTGAAATTGGCAAGCTTCCGATTAGCCGAGATAGTAATACGACTATTGCTTTAGGAAGAAATACTAAAGACATCATCAACAGTTATCAGTAAACTCACTACTTATTGAAAAGAAGAGAAAGTGAGTAATATAGCTTTGTGCCTTGATAATAAAGATGACCCTAATTATCGAGCCTCTCAATATCTGTAAACGCTCCAAGCTATTGGAGTTATAGGTTTTAGCATGGGCTTGGTAATATAGGGTAAATATGATCGCTGCCATAATAATAAAATAATCAAAAGCGGAACCAGGTATAAAGCTGAATCCAATAAATAGGTAGTATAATGGGAGCACAAAGGAGTAATTATCATCAAGAAGAAGTTGTGTAAAATCTTACTAAAATGTTCGTATGTAAGGTATAGTCCACTAGTGTTATATTAAAGTGCATCTCACAGGGAAAGGGTGGTTATAGGAGTAATCTTATTTAGTGAATCTATTGGACTTAGACCGAAGAAATGACAGAGTCACTAAATAAAAGGGGTTGAATGTCTCCTTAGTTAATAAAAATATAATATAAAAAACAGGAGTATAGGGAGGTTGTTTAATAAAAGATCAACTATAAGAATCGACTCTATTTAGAATATATATTCACTATACTCTCTCAGGATGCTCTATAAATAAAGATCGTAGACAGAATAGTTAAATTTAGTGATATGGGTAGGAAAAGTGAATTCGTGTACTTAGCACTAAACTGTCATGAAGTATTTAGGTTTGGAGAGGGACTGGGGAATAGGGATAGATTTGTGAATGAGTTATTCCTATAGCACTCTCACTAATTATTACATTATGTATCACCTATAATATATATCTTTATCTAATAGAGATTTAGCGGTGATTTATATTCTCAGGTTTAAACGGCTGATAAGTAATATTGCGATGAGCATAGCGAAGTTCTTATTTAGTTAAATACATATTACAACTTTGGTTGTACATTAATTAGATTATATTAGTATGATACAACAGTTTTTTCATTCGAAAATTAAAGTTGGTAAGCTATATTTACACTATGTAAATTTACCATTGGAGGGAAGGTGGGCCCATTAGCTGGTTATACTAGTTTATAAATATTAATAAATAAATTAGGTTATACTTTTAGTAGATCAATTGTCTCTATGATGACCTGAGGTAGTAGTTGGAGGTGTGATTTATCGAAAATGGAGAAGAATAAGTAGTTGATAGACCTGATATAGGATCTCGGCGAGTAGAGTAGGCTATACTAAAAGTCCTGGATAGTTAAAGTGTATAAGTCATTAACAATAGAGATTTAGGTTATTGTATTATATAACCTGCTTTATATGTGTATAAGTAAGAGTTTACAGCTGTATTTAGTGAGATATAGAATACTTATCATGACATGAATGCGAGATTAAGTCGAGTTATCAACTAAGTCCAACTTATTTATATGTTGTAGTGAGTTTTGAGTTTAGAGTTAAATAGAAGAGCAACCAATTATATGTACTTCAATTATTAGTTAATATATATTGAAGAGCGTGATATCATTATAATCTAGCTTAAATGATCTAATGAGATTTCAGAAATGTGTGAGGAGAATTATTATATAGATATGAGTTCCATATGAGAAATATAGTGAGAAGGAAGGTGTCCCACCGGTAAGAGGGTCTTTTTTTGATGAACTATGAGTTTGGTAGTTCGGTAATTATATGTTCCAATAATATAGGTAAAATGTCGATGGATTTGGGACAAGAGTATACGCCTCACTTAGCACATAGACTACGATCTATGCTCGCGAGAATGACGATATATCACATCAGTAACAGACATAAAATGCGAAAGTAGACAACTCATTGAAGAGATTCCAACATCTTCATCGCATCAACAACACGAACAACACCACACAAAGCAACAGCACTTTATCAAGTTGCGATTATTCGCAGCAAGTATTAAACGTATTTGGAAAAATCATCTTTTGATCATATATCCACACTATTTCTTGAAGTAATGCAGAGATAAGCGAGATATAAGCAAGCCTTGCCAAAGAGTTATAATGGAGGCTATTCATTTATTTCATCAGCATTGTTATATATGTTATATATTTTTCCCTTTATTTAAGGCTGAAGTCATCGTATTAATATAAATATTAAGACTCCAACCACAAATGATCGATTTTTTTTTCTATTTATCAAGTTCAGAAGCTTAATGTTCATATAAAGGATAATTTCACTATGTGTTAATAATTAATAAATCAACAAGAAGAATGGTCACATGAAAACTCATCACATACACTTACACTAACAACATGATATATTTAATTATATATATATATAATATATTAATATATATTATTATAATATATATTAAATAATATATTAATATATATTATTATAATATTAATATATATATATATATATTATATAAATATATATATATATATTAAATAATATTAATATATCTAATTAATTAATATATTAATATTATATTAATATATATATATATTAATATAATATATAATAATATTATATATATTATATATATATATATATATATATACCTTAATTAGGGGTTTAATTAATAAATTAATTAATATATATATATATATATATATATATATATATAATATATATATATAGTTTATTAATAATATATAAACTATAATATATATATATAAATTAATATATATAATAATATATATTATATATTATATATATATATAATTATATATTATATATATATATATATATATATATATATAAATATATATATATATATATATATATATAACTTTCTTTAAACACAAGAGTATCCATAAGTATCCTAGAGTTGGTGTAGGTGGAGATGGTATCGAAGTATATATATATATATATATATATATATATTATATCCAGAGACACTGCGTGCCACTGTGGGCAGAGTGGTATATATTTTTATATATATATATATATATATATATACATATTTAATATTATATATATATATATATATATATATGATAGAATCACATAATTGATTTTTAATAAGTGAATTAATTAAAATATGTAAAAATGGATTTTTAGATATGTATTTTTGATTTTGAGGATTTTATTTTATTTTGTCATGAATTTTCTCTATTTTATAATCCCATCATATAAAATGTGTATGATGGAGTATTATGTGTGTATGATGTGATTTGGTATGTGTGTTTTGAGAAGGAAGTGGACTGGGAAATAATAGTAAACATATATTTGTATCTACTCTTATGTCAATACAATCTTTAATTATGTTATTTAATATTAAATTATATTGTATATACTCAAATTGTAGTCATAAATATTTCCTATTTCTTAAACAAAATAATAGGAAATAGTAGTATATGTTTTGTTCTGATATTTTAGGAGATTTCTCTTGACTTATTTTGATATTTCAGAACATTTATCTTGATTAATTTTAATATTTTAGAGAATTTCCGCTGACATATTGTTCAACGTTGGAATTTTTTTTATTTATTTCTCCTATTTTAGGAGATTTTTTTTTTTGTTTCATTCAATTTTTTAAACCTTCTATTTTTTTCTTGCATTTTAGAAGCACTTTTTACTAATTTCTTCTTCCACTTATGATGTTTTCATTTTTTAATTTGAAATTTTACGAGATTTATTCTTATTTGCTCTGATATTTTAGATTTATTTTGATTTCATTTCATATTTTAAGAGATTTATTTTGATTTGCTCTGTTATTCTAGGAGATTTATTCTGATTTGCCCTAACATTTTAATAGATTTTTTACTGATAAATCATTTTAAATTTACTATTTATCATATATTGATAATAAATTACTATATAATAATACGAATTGAATTATATAATATATTTTTATTTGAAAATGAAAATATAATTAAATATCTCAATTATATTTATATCATATATTATTAATGTATTTAATATATATCAGTATATTATTAATTATAAACTCCTTTTGATTACATTTCAATTAATTTATTAAGTCTATAATAAACAAATAATATTCATCTTTTTCTATGATCTTATTCCCTTCATATGATCATAATATATAAATGTCATTTATTTCTTTTTTTAGTTTTATTATCATTACTATTTTTAGGATATATACATATTATTATTATTATATTAATTTATTATATTATTATTAATTAGTATTATTATTATATTATTATTTTATTTATAATTTATTATTTAATTAAATATTACATACATTAAACATCATCATCACATCAATCATCATCTATCATCATCATTCACTATACAAGTCAACTATTCAATCAATCAATTCAATATATAATCATATCATACATCAATTACATAAATCATTATTAATATATTATTTATATATTTAATTATATATTATTATAATTAATTATAATTATTATATTAATTATATATTAATTAATTATTTTAATTTATATTTATAATTATTTAATTTAAAATTATTATTATATTATTATTATTTATTATGTTATGTTATGTTGTGTGTGTGTTTGTATATATGTTAGTGTTGATATGTATTGTAGAATGATGAGAGTATACTTAGTTTTGCATAGTTCCAGTCGTTTTAATTTGAAACTATTTACATATATATGAATTTAAATTTATATGTATCTGTAAATATGACTGAGGAAAAACACGATGAAGTGAAAGACGTTTATGTTAGAGAGTTAGCTCCTAGTAAGTGTGTTAAATGTTATATTTAGGAGTAAAGAAATAATATTAGGTAGAAATAAAAATCAATATTCTCAAATAGAGAACAACTTGTCCAGAATGCTCATTACGATCCATCACTGATCTCAACCCAGTTGAAATATTTTGAACGACATAAAACTTAATAATTCTAAAGAAAATACAATAAGTAAGTACCTAGTCGATAAAATTGATTGCGCAGAGGGTTATTAATATATATCCATGTAAATATAATAAATTATTAAATAAAAAATATAAATTCAAATACGAAAATATAACTATTTTTATATAAAGATGTATCATTATTATATTCGAATAGGAATATAATTATCTTAAATCAACTATATGTGCTTATACATTAAAGAAGCTCATGGTTCGACGATCCTTTCTGGTTGATTGTTCATGACATATAACACGGTGGAACAACATAGGTGAGAGGAATAATATAGGAATATGGATATATATATTGAATTCTAACCATTTATATGAGAAAGATTATTATTTTTTTTACTATTTAATAGTATAATAAATATAGATTTTTCTTATTTTGAATTACTACTTGCATAATTATTAATATTTTATTCAATATTATGTTATTTAATATATATTCTAATTATTAAAATTATTATTAATTTAATTATTATTATTATAGATGAAATAATTATTTAAATAAACTTTGTTTCTGTTATTTATTTTCTATTATAATAATAATTAAGCTTGTTAATTTATTTTCTTGAATAATTTTAAATAATTTCTATTTGTATTTTTAGTTTCTATTTTTTATTATTATTAATATATTTTTTAAATAAATTTAATGTAATAAATATTTATTATTACTTAATTATTTTTCTTTCAAAAGTTAGTTTTATTCTCATCTCACATTCTGGAGTCTTACTTAAAAGGTTTTTAAATCTAAATTTCACGTCCTTTTTCAGGATAAAATTCAATAAATTATTTGAAGTATAATTATTTAGATTGCAATGAATGAAGTGCGACATATTAGTGGGAGGAAAAATATCCTCGCTGATGCGTTGTCACGTTCACCACTTTCTGCTATAGCTTTCAATTTCCAAGAGTCATGAGAAGATATATGTGTAACATATAAAAGAATGAGAATTGAAAAGAAAGAAATTCTTCGCGAGTTTATTCTTTCGCATAATGAAATTGAGATAATTTAAACTTACGTGTTTAGTAAAATTGTGAAATATTTAACTTCACAAAATGGCATTCAATCCGTATTTGGTTTGATTTTCCAATAGAAAAATATTACATAAGATGACCAATAGGATATTCTAGTAGAGGGTTATAAGTTTATTGGTTTGTTAACCGTTGAAATAATATTTCTTAAAATAAAAATGATCTTGTAATTAGGGTTCATTATAAATACCAATTTTTGGAAATATTTTCCAAATGGATAATTTCCATTTGTGTTCCATTGAATTATTTATTACTTCACCTCATTTGTATCATTGTCAAGGTCCCGAAGTGAAAATTCTATCCGGAATTTATGCTCCTTGAGGAATGTAGTTCAAATACGCCACAATATGATCTTTGTAATGGAGGTAGTAAAGCGAGAGTGAAACAGTATACTTTCGGACAAAGAGTTGACTTCCGTGTGAGGTTCCGTCCACTCTTCAACTATATTATTACTAATATATAAGTACCAATGTGAAATGATTATTTGCGCTACTCTAATTAGCCACGGAATGTAAATTTTATCCGCACATAAAAAAAGTAGTTATTTTAATGTCTTTATTTTGAAATAAGAATGATAGTAGTAGTAAATTTATCTTATTTATTTTATTTATTTTATTTACACTCTCACTAAGGAACACATGGAAAGTAAAAGGAAGACAGAAAGTATTTGCGATTAAAAAGAGTTTTGTATATTCTAATTATTTTTTTATTTTGATAATGTAAAAAAATTAAAATATTTAATGAAAAAAATTTAAAAAGTCATGAAATACTGAAATTATTATTACAAATTGAAATTTGTAATATAATCTCATTATGAAATAATATTTTATCTTAAGATAATTAATTCGTAACTTATTACTGATTGACATCCAAATGATCATTAATCAATATATTAATATAAATCTTTTATATTATTTTATATACATTAATACACATTAGCATAAATATTTATTAGTCATTCAAAATTTAAATTAATTGCACTTATATGTGTTATTATATATAAATACATTAAAATAATTATTACACTATAGTATTATTTTAATTCTCTCTATTCATAATTAATCATAAAATATTCACTCATCAAAAAGATCAAAATCCATTATGTCTACTTCTAAATCAATTATTCACCTATATGGAGTTATTATTCCATTTTCATTACTTATTTGACGTTAGAGTGATCTGGATGTTATTTTTATTATTTTTTTATTATATAATGGAAAAGAAAAGTGTGAAAAATATTAGGAGAAAGTTAATGTTGAGTAATCTAGGGATACATGGATCCTACCTTATAATTATTAATTGCAATTAATTAAAAGTTGACTATATATTATATGATATAAAATTCAATACAAATATTAAAATTATAGAATATATTAATGTTAATCTATTATTATAAAAGCATAAATACACTTATATCTCATGCAATAGTATCTATCTCATCACACATTCTATAATATTTGAAATATCTTAACTTCTCTTCTTGTAGTCTCTCTTCAATACTTCGCGCATCCTTCTATACGATAAGGGGTGAAAGGTAAATGAAGTTCTTATACTCTTCTCTAGCGTCACTCTAACATGCTTACTTACACTTAACTCTTGTAACTTACATTTGGCCTCTAGGCATATATCTTTAATTAACTACTTAACTCTTCTCTGTACCTTTTTTCACGATCTTTATTGCGCATGATCCTCTTCTTTACATCAGTCGACATCTACTTTGCCCATATAGGTTTCAAAACGCCTTGTACATAAAGTCTAATACATCCACTTCTTATGCAAAGTGAAACTTCATTTCGCTTTATTTTTCCGGCGTTCTTTTTTCTTTCAACGGTAATATTTCTTGCCTATATCTTCTTTTATTAGAATAGCTAAATCTATTATCTAAATTTATTGGATGTTATTGTCAAGTATCATCCTATGAGTGAGTCGGTAAAGGGAATTTATCCGTAGAAAGAGAGTCAACATTATATTTATATTTTAAATTTATATTAATTAATATATTATTATTAATATATTATTTTAATTATTTATATTATTTAATTATTATTATTAATTTAATTATATATAATTATATATTATATTAAATTAATTATATATATTATATAATTATTTATTATATTATTTTATTAATATATTTATTATATATTATAAATATATATTAATATATATATATTAAATATTTATTTAAATATATTTATGTAGGGGTTTAT
The DNA here is from genome assembly GCA_015478945.1 of Trachelipus rathkii. NCBI lineage: Eukaryota > Metazoa > Arthropoda > Malacostraca > Isopoda > Trachelipodidae > Trachelipus > Trachelipus rathkii. The sequence continues at coordinate 15,767 of JABUQX010067581.1, forward strand.
TTTATTAATTATTCGACTGCGACAAAGAGGAATCGCTATTTTAAATAAATAATTTGTATTATTGTTATATTTGCTGTTTTATTGAGGTTATTTATAATAAATTTATTATTTAATTGGTAATTAATTATTATTATTGGTACTTATATATATATATATATATTATATATATATAATTATTATAGGTTATTATATTATATTATTTAATTATTATTAATTTATTATTATTATTAATCTAATTAATTATTATTTAATTATATATAATTAATTATTATATAAATTTAATTATTATTATATTAATTATATTAATAATTATTCATTTATTATAATTAATTATTAATTATTAATTATTATTTATATTATAATTAATTTTTATTATTATATTAATTTATAATTATATATAACAAAAAAAAATCAATAAAACTGTAAGAATATATTTAAAAGTATAAATTATCATAAATGGCATCAATATATATATATAGAGCAACCTTATACGCTCACTCATATAATTATATTATTATATAATATATATAATATATACTAATATATATACTAATATATGAAAAAATATTGTTGATTTATAATCTATTTATAAATAAATAAGTATTAATTATTATCATTATAAAATATAAAAGAAATACCAGTAATATTAAAAATGGCGTAGTATTTATATATTATATATATTATAACAATATTTATATTATAGTAATATAGTAGTTTCATTTTTTATTAGATTTCGCCTTTATTTTATAATGAATTATATATAGTTATTTATATTTTTTATCTTTTACTAAAACAGGATAATTACTTTAGTCTTGAGTGTATCAACTTGCATTAAGTAGGATATGTTTGTTTACTATTATATATATATATATTAATTATATATTGTTATTAATTGATAATAAACTAATAAAAGACACTCTTTTCAACTCTTAAATTACAGAATATAAAAATTGCTATATTAAAATAATATTTTATGTCTGTGCCTGTAAAATGCTATTATATTATTGTTATATATGATTCCCATTCTTAATATATATTTTAATCACTAAATAAACTGTGTGTCAAAATACCATTTGACATTGTGATTATAAAAATATTTATATATGTAAAGTTTCTTTTTTATTATTTTCACGTCATATATTTAGATTCCTATGATTTAAAATTATGAACTGATTTATTCGCAAATTTAAATAAATAGATCGAAAACCATTAATTTTTTTTCTTTTAGTATAGAAAATTTAGGAAATAAAGTTACAGTTACATAATAAGAGCCATAGTTGCAATTACTATTTGTGTATCTTATGAATAACTTAATACTTATGAACACAAACAGACATTTGTTATAAATAATATAATGTAATTAATATACCTGCAGTATCCATTAATATATATATATATTAAATATATATTATATGTTAATATATTATAATTATATTATAATACATATAAACAACAACAACAATTAATAATATTAAATAATAATAATTCTAATAAAATAATAATAATAAATAATAATAAATAAATATATAATAATAATTAAAAATAATATAATTAAATTAAAAATAATATATTAAATATTAATATTAATAATTAACTTATAAATATATATAAATATATATATAAATATAATATATAAATAAATAATTAAATATATATAATAATAATATATAATTATAAAATTAATGATATAATTAAGATAAGAAATGACAGGTACAATATAATTGCTCACAATTA